>JAJOOR010010035.1:0-35920 GCA_036250505.1 Solanum acaule | reverse complement strand
ATAATTGGGGTTATATATCGACAATAATATGTGTATCAAATACATTGTACACAAATAAAGCCATACTATATTTGATAGAGGTGGAGTAATGTATCCGGATGTTAAGAGAGAGAAGGAATTTTTTTAGTTTTTTTATTAATTCAAATAATAAAGATATTTTAGAGATTATGTTATATTAAATTGTATAATTACGTAATTTTTCCTAAATTTAATATAGACAATAGTATTTTTAATTCAAATTCCAAAATAGCTTTTTTAATAGGTGTGCAAAAGGCTAAAAGTAAATAAATAAAAAGGAAAGAATGGGGTAACTTTTATCAAAAACTTTAATCTTGGAGTTACTATTAACAATGTTATTCAAGAAAGAATTCCTTTAATGCATGAAATCATTGTTCTTTTGTCAAAAAAAATTCTCAACTACTTTATAGAGTCCAAGGCATGAATTCTCCACTAAGTAAGATATATTTTTTTAATATAAGATATATCATAGGACTTCAAATCATCTATAGGGCACATTATACGCAATTAAATATATGATATTGTTCATAGTCAATACTATCGTTGAAAGGCTTCAATGCTCCACTATACTCAGATTATTGGACTTGAACTTCAAACCTACTAAGGTATATCTAGCCAATTAGGCGTAGCCACGTGTAGGGAAGGACGGTCAGTCAAATATTTTTTGTCAAAAAATTATAGTACTATATATGTAGAAAATTATATGAAGTATATAAGTTAAGAATTATTTTTTCATACGTATATACTAAATTTTGAATATCCTCGACGGAATTTCTGAGCTAGTTGTCATTTGAGAATGAATTGAGTTATATCTAAGGGGAAAAGGACGAGAATATATAATGGTCTAATATTCTAATTTCCTCCTGCGAAGATCAAGAGCCGATCAATTTATATAGATGGGACGGAACTATAATCGTGTATGAGTTCGATATAATTAATTTATTAATTTTGATCAAAATTTCGTATTTATATTTAAAAATTTATGTAATATATATAAATAATTATCAAGAATTCAGTAAGTTGTCATTTTTATAATCTAAAACTCACTAAATTTAGTTAAAATTCTAACGTTGCCTTTACATATAGTAAATATACACTAATATTTCACTTATGTATACTAAGTTGAACTTATAAAATCACTTTTAATCGGGAGAATGCATATACATATATTATCAACCCTCATAGTGTAAGAAAATATTTGTAAAATTAAATTAAGTAAATGACTATAATGACCACTATTAATCGATAACCTAAGAAATATAACATACAATAATATCAGATCAAAATTACACTAATCATACAAGAAAATTCACAATCATTAAATATATATAACTTAAATTCAATACAAAATTTTGATTTACTCTCTAAATTTCATCTATATTCATTATATAAGAAATAAGAGAGTACGTAATATACATATATTGTGTTCATGTTGGCACGTGCTTTTATAGGATGATGAGTACAAAGAGACAAAGAAGAATGATGCCCCTTTGCCCCAATTTTATCAATTTGTTATGTCTTAATTCATGATGTGGTCTTTCATCAATTGTTCATAAATGAGATAAGCATTATGTAACGGTGCACATGATAATAAACAAATTAAGGGTTGTATGGCTAGTTTTTAATGTCATTTTTGCACTTAGATATGGTAGGCCATCTTATATTTTGATCATTCTTGCAATAATTTTGCTTTTTATTATTTCTCATGCACTCAATTATATTAGTAAATTGGGAACCAAAATCATCCCAACTAGATTCTGAAGCTTTGCTTTTTAATAGCATGAAATCTTAGACAATGACTATTTAGTCATCTTTGTCATGAGTAATTCTTTGATCTTTATGTTTGTCAAGTCAATTTTCTCAGACCCTTTTTTTCCTTTCCCATTTTACATATGTTAATTAATCTCAATTCTTAAGCAATTATATTGTTGCTTGCATTAGTAAAGGATTAATTAAGTTCGAGATTTTAAATCATGTTATGTTACCACTTGTTTTGAAAATTTTACATTTTTGGATTTAGAGACCATTTGGATTAATTGAAAATAGTTAATAAGTGTTGAATCATATTTTTAAGTGTTACATTGATTTTATAAATAAATAATTACGTGTTTAGATAGAAATGCTGAGACTATTAATAAAGGTGGTATGTTTTGATTAAATAATACTTCGTCCGTCTCATATTAGTTGATTTTTTTTTACGCATATATTAAGAAATCATAAATAAAAAGATAATTTAACTAGTTCACACCTTAAAAAACTCTTTGGGGAATTTTACAAACAAATGTGAAAAAGAATTAACTGCAAGAATAATATAAGAATAATTTAATTAATGCTTTCTTGATTTAGTAAGGTGAACAACTAATATGAGACAACTATTTTTAGTAAGATGATCAACTAATATTTGACGGAAAGAGTAATAAATTGAAAATTGGTTACTACCTCCGTCCACTTTTAATATAATTGTCATAGTTTCCCTTTTTAGAGTCAAACTATAAAATCTTTGACTAACATTTTATGATGTATTTTTTCATCATATTGATATATATGCAAAAAAAAATATTGCAATTTATAGTACTTTTTCGTATAGTTTTTGAATATCTAAATTTTTTGTTTAAAATATCGAATTAATGTAATCTAATTTAACTTTAAAAATTAGTCAAATTGACTTTTGAAAAGCGCAACATAACAAATAAAAGTGAACGAGAGAGTAGTTATTTTTTTTGTCAAAAGAATCTTCCATTCAAAACAATATCGCTATGAAAAAAATATTCTAAAATATTTATACGTAATCAAAATAGCGAGTGAAATAAAGATGAAGTGTATTGGCGAGTAGAAAGAAGACAATCTATGTAAAATGTCATTTGCTAAGAATTTGTTTTTTTGTACTTCCACTGACAAAATCATTTTTCTCAATTAGAAGTAACTTAATTTATTTTTAAAATAAATTCAGAAAAATTTAACGAACCAAATATAAAAAAATTAAAAAATATTTCCACCGTAAACATACCCTTAAATCTTAATATGAACAGAACAGTAGGGCAACCTGCGATTTTTTTTTCTTTTTTCGAAAAGGCATTTTTAAATTTTCATGTGGATCTTCAAAGCAGTATATATATATATATGTTGATCGTAGAAAGCTTATGATTGTTAAGAGTTTAATTTAATTTTACTTTACAAGTAAAGTGACAATTATTATAATGACAACCTAGAAAAGGAACAGTACCAACATGTGGACCAATGTTCAATTTTGGTCATGACATGCACTTTTGAATTACGTTTTTATTTTTTATTTATAACTAGCTATACTTCGTGTTTCTTTTATTTCTTCTTTTGTTTTACTTTTTAAGATTTTTAATAATATTATTGGATTAAATTTTTTAAATTAATATGGCGTGATATTATTTACTTTAAATTAAACTTATTCATTTGTTTTAAAAGAGGAGTTCTCATATCGTTAAGGGTGAAGATAAATTACGCAAAAAATAGTTATGATTGAATTATACAATATGAGATTATTTTTTATTGGGTATTTAGTTTGATGTATTACATGTAGTATATAAGGTATAATTTAAAACTATTTTTGAGGATTAGTTTGGTCATTTTATAATTTTAATCCACATATTATTTAAGGAAATATTATGGAACTAATCAAAACTAGTAACTTATTTATGAAATATAACTATAGTTTAAAAATATTATAAAAAAGAATAATATATTGTTTTTAACCAAATGCATATTAGATATATTGTGTTTATAAAAAAGAGTAATATATCTAATATGTACTTGGTTAATGACAAACTTGATACATTGTTAATTAAATCAATGCCCTTTAAACTATGAGGAATTAAACAAAAATATGGAAAATACAATGGTAAAAGATGTCTTTAAACTATGTGAAATTAAATAAAAATATCATCCGTTAATAGTTTGATTAAAAAATACTCTTACAGTCAATACTTTGATCTAATAATGTCCTTGGTGTCAATTTTATCCATAAATGTTTCTATTGTTACTTTTGGGTAGATTGATTATACTTTGTAATCTGATTACACACAAATTATCCCTCGTTCCATATATGTGATCGTGCATTAGTGTTTAGTGCCAATGAACTTCAACAGTGTAATAAAAGTGTAAAATTAATATACTTACAAAACAAATACAAAATCCATAAATGCAATTTTTGACGTTATAGCGAATGGTTTTGGTTGATTGTGCCTCAAACGAAACAATATCACGTGACACTCCTTAACCTAACGAAGGGCAAAAAACAAACAAAAGCCATAACAATGACAAAACCAAGACATATATTTGAAAAAACTAGAGTATTATTCAATAGAAAGCAACAAGTTCACCATATCAACACCAGCCATTAGGCCATCTATTCTTGGGGTCTAATCTTTTAAATACTTTCTTTTTCTTCGAACTACTACCTAGGGATGAGCTCGAGCTAGAAGATGATGGTCGTACTATATTCAGTTTATGTCGTGGTCGCCATATTAGCTTCCAAAACTTACCTCTACGAACAAGGTTGGATGCAGGGGACTCGTATTTCGAGGCCTCAGCATTCAACATGTTTAAAAAGTTGTCATTTTCCAGCTCCAAAAAAACTTCATCTCTAGTCCTTATAGTATTCAGCCGTACGTACCTTTGCTCAAGAGACTCTTTAGGTACATTTCTTGCCAATAAAGGAGAAGCACCACCCCAATTATTTCTACCTAAAGATGGATGTTGAGGTGTCCTAAACTCTTGCAAATCCCTTTGCCTCATCTCTAATTCACTTTTCAATGTCTTAATTACCTCTTTTTATGTGTACATAATCACTCTTATTAACATATAATAATATATCCAAATTTGATGTCACTATAATTAACCTCTGTCCAAAAATCTTTTCTTGTGCTTTAAAAAATGGATTTTTCCAAGATCCAGCTCATATGATTGGTCATAGTACTAGATCTTTATCTTATTCTAGCCTAATGGAGGCAGAGACGGAGTTAGGTAGGATGGAGGGGTTCATTTAAATCTCATTCAACGGAAAATTATGTTGTTTATCTATGGTTAACATTACATGTAATAGATGTTGAACCCTTTGACTTCTTCGCGTGTTTTTTTTTTAAATATTTTGAACCCTTAATGAAAATTATGACTGCGCCACTGGATGAGGTGTATATGGTCATAGTCAATCTACTTTGGCACCAAATGGATTTAATTAAGATGGGAAATGTGGGTGAAAGACTCAAGAAAAACCTTGTTAAAACAATGCAAGACAGAGAAACTTAGATTCTGCAAAATGACAACCAATTGGAACTTCCTAACAAAGCTATGTACCTAGAAAAATACTTTCTTTTAACTTGAATGATATTTTTTATAAATGAAGATGAGAACATTGAGAATTTATTAAAGGATCTTATTATATATCTTTAATTTTGCACATTTTTTTATGTAAGCTACTGTCAAGGAAAATAGCGAAAAATTCATACATAGCTTAGCAAGAAATGACTATAGGCTCATTGATCAACATCCAGTATCTAAAGAGGCTATATACAAGGACTACCGACGAAGCTCAAGGAGGGGCAGATATAACCTTTTGTCTACGGGTTCATTTGAATTCGACACAAAGTATAAATATAAAGATAAAAACATGGTAAAATATATAAGGAGTACTACCAACAAAGCTCAAGGAGGGGCAGATATAGCCCTTTAACTACAGGTTCATCTGAACTCATAACTTTCGATATAGATTATAAATATAGAGGTAAAAACATACTAAAATGTTAAGAAATATGAGATCTGAACCCAATTTAACAGTATAATGAGTACTACAATACTAAAATTAACAAAAGTTGAGCGTAGTAAATATCTACCTCAAGAACTCTAGGTCTAAATCTTACAAAATTAACACTCCATCAGTCCCTAATTACTTGTCCACTTTTGAATTGACACACTTATTAAGAAAATAATGATTGACATAGTGAATATATCATTTTACCCTTATTAATTACGAAGTGAATGGATTCAAAATTTAAGATTTTCAAGAAGTTATACTTTTTAAAATTAATTAATTAAGGATATAATAGGTAAAAAAGAAATTATTCTGTCAAAATGAACAAGTAAAAAAAGAAAATTGGACATATTAGCCTTACTTTGCTAGCAAACCTAAGTCTATTTCCAGGGATATTTTTGACCTTTCGTGAGTGAAAAAAAATGGGAAAAACATCTTCTGTATTAGAAACAAAGCGATGAGGGATTAAACAACCTTAGAGCCAAGGGTTTTGCAGGGTTTAACAGAACCAAAATACTAGGTTCCAATCTTGAAGATCAGCATGAGAAAAGTTTCATCTTTTGCTGTTCCACATCTCCAGGAGTACACCAAAACTTCGTTCTCTCTCATTTCTAAAGACTTTATCTCCTACTTTTCTTCGCTCCCTAGCATCAGCACCAACCCCATCAATGGATACCAACAAATTTCCCCTCAATCATCAAATAC
Source organism: Solanum acaule (assembly GCA_036250505.1). Classification (NCBI taxonomy): domain Eukaryota; kingdom Viridiplantae; phylum Streptophyta; class Magnoliopsida; order Solanales; family Solanaceae; genus Solanum; species Solanum acaule. Next base: position 29,418 of record JAJOOR010010035.1, on the reverse strand, counting down.
CCATCTCAAATCTTGCAGCAAGACTCAATCTTTACATTTCAACAATGTCAAAACCCAACAATCCCAAGCTTTCAACACACTTGTGGAGCAAAACCCATCTCAGTTATCTTCAAGACAGAGAAAGATTAAAGAAAGATCACAACTTGAAGAGGCTTTTGAGTCAGCAAAGACTATTCAAGAAATGATTCAGGTTTTTCAAGAAATGGAGGTAAGTTTTGATGAGAGGGAACTTGGTTTGCCATGTTTAAGAATAGGTCTCAAACTTGACCAAGAAGGTGAGGATCCTGAAAAGGCTCTGTCTTTTGCTAATAGGGCTTTGAATGTGTTGGATAGAGATGATAAATTGTCTTTGCCTCTTGCTATGACTTTGCAATTGTTGGGTTCTACTTGTTATATTTTGAAAAGATTTAATGATAGTTTGGGGTATCTTAATAGGGCTAATAGGGTTCTGGATAAATTAGTTAAGGATGGTTCTTGTAGTGATGAGGATGTTAGGCCCATTCTTCATGCTGTTCAGCTTGAATTGTGTAATACGAAAACGGCTATGGGGAGGAGAGAAGAGGCTCTGGCTAATCTTAGGAAGTCTTTGGAGTTGAAAGAGATGACTCTGGAAAGAGATAGTAAAGAACTTGGAAAAGCTAATAGGGATGTCGCGGAGGCTTATGTCGCCATATTGCATTTTAAAGAGGCTCTACCATTTTGTTTGAAGGCCTTGGACATACACAAGGCACAACTAGGGCAAAACTCTGTAGAGGTTGCACATGATAGGAGGCTTCTAGGGGTTATTTATACTGGGTTAGAAGAACATGAGAAGGCATTGGAACAAAATCAATTATCACAGAAAGTCTTGAAGAACTGGGGTCTTGACACTGATTTGCTTCGTGCCGAGATCGATGCAGCCAACATGCAAATAGCCTTGGGGAGATATGATGAGGCCATTAATACTTTGAAGGTTGTTGTTCAGCAGACTGGAAGAGAGAGTGAGGATAGATCTATGGTCTTTATCTCCATGGCAAAAGCATTATGCAATCAGGAGAAGTTCACGGATGCAGAGAAGTGCCTTGAAATTGCATCTGGGATCCTAGGAAAGAAAGAAAAAACCTCCCCTGTTGAAGTTTCTGAGGCATACATGGAAATTTCTATGCTGTATGAGACAATGGATAAGTTTGAAGCTGCTATATTACTATTAAAGAGAACACTGACAATGCTTGAAAAGCTACCTCAGGAACAACATTCAGTTGGAAGTGTTTCAGCACGAGTTGGCTGGTTACTACTCTTAACTGGTGGAGTGCAGCATGCTATTCCTTTCTTGGAGGATGCAGCGGGGAGGCTGAAAGAAAGCTTTGGATCAAAACATTATGCAGTTGGTTATGTATACAATAATTTGGGTGCAGCATATTTGGAATTAGATAGACCACAATCTGCTGCCCAGGTTTTTGCATATGCCAAGGATATCATGGATGTTTCTCTTGGTCCTCATCATACAGATACAATTGAAGCATGCCAAAACCTTTCAAAAGCATATGCTGCTATGGGGAGGTGAGAAATTCTTCTTTAAGTTATATTGTCATTGTTAGTGTGCATTTTTCTCTTTGTATGCATGTACCTTTACCAAGTACACCATATGAGCAATTGAAATATGTGTTTTATGAATTCTTCATTTGTCTTTGATGTACCGGTTAAAATGGGCCTACGAGGCAGGTGTAGGTATGTCATGCCAAATATAATAAAATTAGCACAAACTGCATGTATTTATATCCAATACTTGCACACCTGTATCATGTATGTTTGAATGTGCCCATGCAACATTTATTGAAACAAGAAGTTTAACTTTTTAAGTTGATTCGTGAGATTACCTTTCTGCCGTTCTTATTTCGTCTTGCCTCTTGAATTTGTTGATCTGTATCTTATATGATTAATTTTTGTTTCCATGTATTCCTCATATAATTCTTATTAATATGTCAAGGGAATAGGTACTCCTCTTAGTAGCCTTCAGTATCCGTTGCTTATCTGACATGTTATTTCATATGCCAAGCTTCCGCATGCTATATATGTTCCCTTGTGCTGCCACACATTTTGTCGAAAACTAGTGTTCCAGTTATATAAATGTACTTTGGGCTGGGTGTATGCACTGCCTCATATTCTTCCTCGTTGGAAGTATATCGATACCAATTTTTGGAGTTTCTCTTTTCTTCATAGAGATTATTGGACTGCTGCTATGCTGTGACAGTGGCAAAACATCTCCTCAGCTTGATCATGTTGAGACAGCTTACTACCAATTGATTTGATCAATTATCTATATGAATCATTCATGGTTGGTATGAATCCCTAATATTTTATTAGATGGAGATATGTATAGGAGGATAATAGATGGAAACAACACCAAAACTTGTACTTATCCATCTTGGCTAGTGACTTGACACAATTGAAATATTGAGTTGTACCAGTGTTTGGAATTCATGCCATAAGCTCCTTATGCTCTTCCAAAGAGCATAGTGATATGTTAGGGTTATTGTCCTGGTACACCAAGGGCTGTGCATCCCATGTTTTGCTCTGAGTACCTCTCTCCTGAGGGCTTCTTCTCTACTGAATCTTCATTACCGTTTGAACAACATGCATTTGTTCCGTAGAGTTTTTTTTAAATACTTCTAAGTTCCCCTCTCTTGTGGTGCTGTTACAATAGATAGTTTCACCGAGTGGATCAGAATTTCCTTCCCTTAGGAAGCTGCTCCTTATTCTGTTCAATGTTTCTCACAGTATGCAGGCATCAGGAACATGGACACTATAAATGTGTGAATGCTATCCAAGAGAATATTAGGGCTGGCATGATTGCTATAGATACATATTGTTTCTTTAATATTGGAAGTCCCATTTCAAACTTTTCATTCACACCTTGCATATCAGGTTCCACCTGATTTTTTCCTCCCAAAGGAAGGTCCAACCATACTTTTTGTATTTCTCCAACTCTACAACCCAAAGTGTGCTAATTCATGTTTGTTTCTTAACTCGTTTGTTTGAAACAAAGAACTCTTTCTAACATTTATATGTATCCTCAAATGAAATCAAAATGACCCTTCAGTGTTATAATTTTTTCACTTCTGCACTGTAGATAATAAGAGTATTAGCAGCATAAACTAAAGAACCTCTGATTTTAGTCTTTTTAGGGAACTCCTATTTTGCCTAACCAATCCTGTACTAGTATTGGAATTTGGAATGAAATAATTCTGAATAAACCGGAATGGACACCGAGGATTATGCAGCCAGTCCCAACTAGTTTTGAGATTGGGAAATGATTATTTACTGATTGATCTTAGGACTATAGATCAACATCAAGCGAAGTGATTTATATTTGTATACTACAGAAAGGATACCCATGTATTGGTTAGATAAACAAACTATGTAATATAAGTTCTTTTGTTTGAAGAAAGCTGTTATGCATGTAAAAGCCTTTTTGATTACCCTACATTTGGAGTGCTCTTTTTTTTTGTCAATAGAGTTATATACGTCTGAAAAGGAAAATAAACTTAAGAAAAATGGAAAAGTCAAACAAAACCTTTTCTGTCCAGGAAATTTGATCAGTGGAGGAGATTTGTTCAAAATTATTCCTGAAGTATTATTTAATGACGTCCAGCATCTAATTGGTGTCGATAGGTTGCACCAATCATTCCCACCTCTGTTTGAGCATTTCCTACTGGTATCAAGGTAGACATATTTCCATCTGTAGTGAATTGGCATTAAGACTTTAATAGTTTAATTGGAGTCAACCATCCCACTCAATATCATTTGGGGTCACTGGTCCTCTTTGCGCCAAATTTAGTTGCAACTTGTTACTTATTATAACACAATAGCATCTTCTTTATTTCTACGCTTTTGTCGTACATTAGATTATTAGTTTGTCCTTGCAGCTGTTCAATCACCACTACACTAGAAGTTTAAACATCTAGTTACTTCTGTTTTTTAATTTTCTTGAGTTAGATAATGGCTTTGAGGGGCCACTATGCGCTCATAAACAACTTTGGATGAGATATTGACAGATAGATCCTGATATTGACTTTCTTTGTAATATTGCTTTATAATTAATTCTGTTGGCTAGATTCATAGTTGTCATTCTTCTCCGTGCTTTCTGCTATTGCATCTGTCTTAGACTCTTAGGTGGAAACTTGATGTGCAACATAGCGTATTCTCTGTACACTACTAAATTTGAGGACAAGATTAATTGTCATCATAATGTTTTCACAGACTGTCATTTTATAAAAATAAAATTGTCCAAGCAAATAGACAAAATCTGGAGAAGGCTCTGTGGAAATGCAATTTGAGAATCCTGTAAAAATGGGTACAGTGATTATATTCACGCAACTTCAGGAGTGTCAGGACCAATTATGCTCCCAGAGGTTCAGTTGTTGTAACATATGCTTCCATATTCAACCACATAATTACCTAAACCTGCATATGTTATCCTAAAACCTTAGTTATGGAAATCATATTTGTTGAGAACTAAGCGTAAATGACTGTTGCTAGTGAGTTTCGTTATTTATACCTTTATTAAGCTCCTAAAGAGGCTTAAAACTAGAAGTTCTTTATCTTTAGAGAAGTACAATTGAACGGTTTGTTACAGTTTTATGATGTTCTTAGTTGAGCGTGAAAAATATGTCTTAACATGTTGCTTCGTATTTTTCAGCTATCAGCTTGCTATAAACTTCCAGGAGAAAGCAATTGAGGCTTGGGAAGGCCATGGTCCAAGCGCAGTAGATGAACTTAAAGAAGCTCATCGACTTCTTGAACAACTAAAGAAGAAAGCTTCTGGTGTATCCGATGGGAATATGATGAAGGCCTTGCCTTTGGCTAATTCTAGTGAACACGTTGTTGTTTCAGCCATTGAAAGGCAAAGAAATGCAACTAAAATGCTGAATCAATGATGTTCTCCGTAAGTTTATTAATCTGCTCTTTCGCTTTCAGGAATAAAACAATACCTTTTGTTAGTTTGATACATTTTTTTCACTCAAACCTATTCTTATAAAGCTTCACTAAGGATATTAAAGCTACGAGATCAATCAGTCTGCGACTTTCGTCTGTCATAATAGTTGTTTTTCTACATTGAGGTCTCTGTCCTGGTTTGGTTATTCGTTTTAATAGCAAGTTTTTGTATCTTTCTTGGTGTTGCTAATATTAGACGAAGAAAGACGAGCTTAAATGAAACGACAGAGACAACAGAGTATTCATATTGTTCAAGCAGATTTTTTTTTTCCTCACATGGCATGGAAACAAGGAATTGACCATGCTACATTTTCGTTTATTGTCTCTGCAATTTGTGACATAAATATTTGCAACACGCAGAATCTTGCATAAAAAAATGTTGTACTGGAGAAAGAGATTTTTGAATTACTTTACTCTTTTCGTTGTGAATCTTGAGGTTTGACTTATTTTGTTAATTAATACTTTATTAGTGCATTCACACAGATTAATAAAAAATCTTTCTAAGCAAATTAAGGTCCACGTTTATCATTTTTACATAGAGTTGTTTAGCTAAACAATTTAAGAATATTTATATTAGTCAACATGATAATTCAAATGCGTAAATATGTTTTTCATCGTCAATGTATGTTGTTAAATTCATTTAATAATAGATTGAAGTAAGTAACGTGGTTGGTTGAGGAAGTTCCTGTAAAGACAGCTTCACATGAGTTTGTTCCTAGAAAAATGTACTATGCTCTTCAAGTTTGACCAATTCATATAGTGGTAATTGTGCTACATTATGTAAATATGGAGTTCGGAACTTAAATAAGCCACAAAAAAAATAAAAGTGATCAAAATAAGCTATTATTTTAGTAAGTAACTAAAATAGGCTTAGTGGAAGAAAAAAAATCCATTTTAAGCAATATTTCAAACGTTTTTCGTTAATCTCATAACGTGTATATTTTAATATATAACGGAACTATTTCTTTGTAAAATGTAAGTTTTTCTTACACTTTGTAAAGTGGAAGTTTTTCTTACACTTTATAAAGTGGAAGAAAAAAATTATGTTTTAGAAAGCAATATTTTTCACGTTCTCTTTATGAAGGTTTTGTAGTGTTTGTCATACAATTATATTGATTTTACATATCATTAAAACACGGCAAAAATTATTACATTATGTATTTTTATTTTTTTATTCTGAAAACTCCTCCAAGCTCTATTTAAGGACGTTCAAACATAGTACCTTCAACATCTTTAGTCTTCTATTTTTCTTCATTTCAATCACAAAAAAAATGTTTTCTAAACCAAAAGTTAGAGTTTCGATTTATTGGGATGGCGAAATTATACATGATGAAAATATCATTTATTATAATTGTCTTTCCAAACACAGTGCTAAATATTTAATTAATGTCTGATATCATAAATTTCTTTCATCAATTTATAAAAGAATGGGTATAAATAGTACTGATTATAATTTGATTATAGTCGGAAAATACCCTACTTCATTTTTTTCACAAGGACAAGTAAATATTTTGGAGAGTGAATTATTTATAGTGATGAATCGTTGATCGATTTTTTGAGGGTTCCAAATGACTACATAGATCAAATCAAAGTTAACACTTATGATACATAATGTAATAATTTTTTCCTTAAATAGAGCTTGGAGGAGTTTTCAGAATAAAAAAATAAAAATACATAGTGTTATAATTTTTTCCGTTTTCATGATATGTCAAATCAATATAATTGTATGACAAACACTGCAAAAGCTTCATAAGAGATACAAATTAATGCAAAACGTGAAAAATATTCCTCTTTGTAAAACAAGAGTTTTTCTTCCACTTTATAAAGTGTAAGAAAAACTTCCACTTTACAAAGTGTAAGAAAAACTTACACTTTACAAAGTGTAAGAAATAGTTCCGTTATATATTAAAATATATCCGTTATGAGACTACCGGAAAATGTTTGGAATATTTCATAAAACATAATTTTTTCTTCCACTAAGCCTATTTTAGTTACTTACTAGAATAGTGACTTATTTTGATCACTTTTATCTTTTTATGACTTATTTAAGTTTCGGACTCTGTAAATATATACTCTCAAGTCTCAATAAATATAAATGTTATATTATTATTAACTCCAGAGAAATATCCATTACTTTTTTTTTCTGTATCGTTATAATTTTATTGGATGTTCCCGAAGGGACGAAACATGACAGTGAAATTTGTGATGGTGTAAGGGTCCCTTGCCATGATTGGACCCTTATCTCATTTCTTTGGCACTCAAAGGATAAGAAAATCAATTGGAACACAAAATCATTTTCACTCATGAAAAATCATAACTAGTACAAAAATTAAATAATTTTTTTTTACTACCTTGCCATACCATAGTGACTTTACAATGATTTTATTTTTCTCAATAATGCTATGTTTCATATATCTTCTATTCTATCCTATCCTATTCTTGTACTAAAATAACAAATAAAACATTTTATCATAAGTTAAAAGAAAATAAGAGACTTGGTGAACTTCTATTGTGATGAATTGAACTTTGTGGACGTGACAGTCAGTTACAATAGGTAAACTATCAAATATTGATTCTATACCTAAGTCTAAAACCATGTTAATATTTTTGTAAAGTTGCAACAAAGAATGAACAAACAACAAACAAATTCAAAGATCAAAGTTTAAGATTCAAAAGGTAAAACTGATGTCTTGGATCTTCTATGTCCAAATGAAAAGATCGATTTTCGAATCGATCTGCTACTACTTTCACCATTGTTTCTCACCTCACTGATCAGCTGCCTATTATGACGTATCATCTGTTGCACTGACAAGTAAACATGTCGATCTGCTGCTGAATCCATCGAAAACGATCTTCTTATTGGCTCAACTGAAAACAGAGCATCTGTATCTCTTACATTTATACATTCATCTCCCATCATTGAATACTTCCTAGTTTGTCCTTTATCCGACTTACCAATCCTCTGTTCAAATTTACTCAACGAGTCGGTACTTCTGCTAATAGAGTTACTTCTATTTTGCGCCTCTGCTCCAGGTTCACCACTCAATTCAATCACTACGAAATCTTCCTCACTTCCTAACATTTCACTTCTTCTTCTCAGAAGCGGAATATGAGGATCTTGAGGTGATGAGTTTGGCGCGACAATCATATTAATCGGATGTTTAGTTGAACTACCTGAAATGCTAGTTCTGCAAAGAGGGCAACTAGCATTGTTTTGAAGCCAAATATCAATGCAATCCAAATGGAAAGCATGGCTACATTTTGGAAGAAGTCTAAGCATTTCATCTTCTTTAAATTCATTCAAACAAACAACACATCTTCTAAAACTTCTTTCACCAACTCTGTTTTTGCTGTATGGAAAAGTTGGAATTTCTCTTATTACCAATTCATCAAGTCCTCTGCTTTCTCTTGATGGTGTATAAGCCATTAAAGGGTCTTCATATTGGCGTGGATGCGTATTGAAGAAGCGTCTTAAAGGATCAAATTGTTGCCAGTTGATACAGCATTTTGTTACAAAGATGTAGTAACTGACTAGCAAGAATCCTATTGCCATGATTCCTAACATCGCGATGCCAATTATTGGGAAGCCGTTTTCAGAAACTGCACCCATTGGAGTTAAATGAGTTACACTAATGTTGTTGTTCTGCTGGTTTTTGAATGAAACAAGAAACTGGGATACATGAATGGACATATGTTTATGTGATGTTGCAGCATCCATCAACACGATAATGAAATAAAGAATATGATGAGCTTGATTAATTAAAATTGTATGTGTTTATGAATTGAACGAGATGAGTGAAGTTTTTTATTTTATTATGAATAAGTGAAAACTTGGAAAGTCAAATATGAATAAAGAAATAAGAGCATTGAATGAAGTGTGGAGAGTTTTGAGGAACACATGCAATTAATTATGTGTAATAATTGATATTCAAGATTAATAAAAATATAACATAAAGTGTTTGAAAATGCTGAGACATGGAGTTGGGAGATGGAGTGAACAAAAAATGCAAGTTGACTCTATTATTAAACTAATAAAAGAGCAATAGAGTATGAAACAGACTTCACATTTCCACTTGGCCTGTGCTCCATTTCTTTTTTGGCATTTTACTTCCTCCATTTACATTTACGTTTACTTGTCCATTATTTTGAAAATAACTTCATTACTTTTATTTTTCACTTTTAACATAGTTAAAATTGCTAAAAAAAAATTCTTAAACATATTTCTCTAGCTCTGTGGAGTCGACGAGAGGGAGTTCCTCGGATGGTAAGCACGCCTCACTTCCAACCCGAAGGTTGCGAGTTCGAGTCACCAAGGGAGCAAAAAGGGTGGGAGCTCCTAGGGAGGGTAAAAAAAAAAAAAAAAAAAAAGCTCTGTGGAGTCCTTTTCCCTCTGTGTATTTCAAGAAAACGATTTATATAAGTGACAAGCCCTGGGTTTAAATTGCTACTCCCGTGACTCAAATTATATGTTATTCTAAAAGTTCATATAAAAAATTAATACTCCTTCCGTCCAATAATAGTTGTCCATTATACTATTTTGGGATGTTCAAGTATGTCCAACAATAATTGTTCACTATATTATTTTGGGATGTTTAACAATACTTGTCTACTTTATAAAATCAATGGATAATTTTACACTTAGTTCTTAATTTAGCGTTATCATTAATTGTAGTCGTTTTCCTATTACATTTTTCAAGACATTGTATTTATTATATGCAAAGAGTAATATAGTAAAATTACCCTTCTATTTATAGTTTCTTAAGAAGTATGCAAAGTTAATAGTGGACAACTATTGTTGGACAGATGAAATATTAATTAGCCTCTTATTGGCATCCCAAAATAGTATAATGTAAAACTAGTCAAATATAACACAAGTACATTGAAACTTCAATATTCGTGGCCAAAAACAATGGTATGGAAGTATAAAAAACATTAAAATGTCATATCATTTTCTAGTGTAGATAGGGGAATGGGGTGAGTGATGAGTCATAAAATGTAGAAAATATGGGGTGCCTAATCCTATAATCATTCACAAGACATAAAAGTAATACTTGAAGTATGTTGCACGATTCCTAATTTGAAGTGAAAAAAAGACATGGACCCTAACATCAACATCAACATCAACTCCAATCTTACCGACCAAATGGTCCATGCAACTCTAGGCGTGGGTGGCCTCATCAACACTATGGCTTTCAATCTCCACACTTCAACTGATAAGGGAATCAACTACTACTACTTTCTTTTGTGCATCTAATAGCTGAGAGGTGAATTCAAGATTTATATGAATTATATGTTGTTATGAATGATTAATGTAAATTATTGTATGGTTATAACTTGTTTGTCGAGGTCCAGATGATTGGATCTAGTTTAAACCTGTGAATGCGGACTAAACTTGAAAAAATAAGACATTTCTTTAGTATTATTGTTTTTCACTAGGATCATTGTTATAGTGTGAAGTTACGTTGTTGTATACATCCAACTAATTAAGTTGGTATCACCTCTTCTTACTCTATACAACATAGTAGTGTGCGGACATTAATTGTTCGAGTATATCAAATATTTGATTTATATATATATATATATATAATTTGTTTCAAATGAGAAGATGTCAGGTAGTTGTTTTACTATTTGGTTAATATAATTTATTTATTTGTTCTATTAATTAGATTTCTTAATATTTTGAGTCATTCATATGTCATTTTTTTTCAACACGTTGGTTATTCTTATAAATTGATAGGTGAAAATTCATTTTATTATCGCCAGATCAAATACTTTGATTCAAACAAATATTCACGAGGATATAACATATATAATAGGTAAAATATATTCTAACTAAATCAATCATGTCTAAATTAATTTTGTTTCCCTTTTTGTTGGTCCTAATTATGAGGGAAAAATATATTTTTTTGCGATGGGGTAGCTTGCGTAAACTTAATAGGTGCCATTGTTATAGTTTGAAGCTTCAAAATTTAAAAATTAACTTTTCCCAAAGAACTCTGTTTCGAGTGGGTATTGCTACAAACGATCGAGTACATAGTGAGAAAATTAAATCTGAAATTTAGAGTGATCTGGTGTAATTTTTCTTTAGATATTCTAGATGGATATGGTATTGAATTTAAGGAAGAAGACAAAGTTAATTTTTGTATAATAGTAAATAATTTTTATATAGTATTGTATATGGGTGAATAAGAACCTCTTATAGTTTTGTATAATGTTGTATATTGAGTGTATGATATTGTATATCAAATTTTTAAATATTGTTGTAAAAAATATATGAAAGTTTTGTGTATTATTATATACCAAATATATGTTTTGTATATTGTTGTTTATCAAATGTATAATGTTGTAGATCAGTTTCTCAAAGGGAAAATTACATAGTGTGACAAACATGAATTATGTACTTAATACACATAGCTAGAGTACTTAGAAGAAGTACAATTTGTAGCTATACTTAGAATTTTGTAGAAATTTTTCTATCCCATCTCTCTCTCGATCGATGTCCTCTCTTTGTATTTTCAGCCTAATACAATGTTCCAGATTGCAAAAAAAAAAGATATATTTTGCTTTGTGTGTTTATCAATTGTATTCTGTCAAATGTAGGCGAGACTTATTGCAGACAAGAAATGACGGAGACCTCTCTTCTTCCTCTTTGATTTCATACTCAAACTGTAAGTATGCTTAAACAAGGGAGAGATACAATATTGTATCAATTATATTATGAAAGAGTATACAACACATAATGCAAATGTATAACAAGGAAAAAATACAGATTAATACATTGATATAAATCTATAGTCAGTTGTTACACTTAAATATAGTATTTGTACAAAGTGGATACACAGGAACAAATGCACTTGATACAATTGTATTAGTTGATACACTTGATACAAAATGAATACACCCGGAAGATAGGAACATATATTGAAGGAAAAATTGTATGAAATAGCAAATTATTAATTCAAATTAAATGCTATAGCTATAGTTTATTTTATTTGTAATTCGCAGCAAACATTCCTTTTTTTTGCCATCTGATTCGGTATACAATTAGCCATTTTCGGTATACAATTAGTCATTTTATACATTTCGGTATAAAATGCATTTATGTTTGTATAAAGCGAGAAAAAATTGTATATACAAATACAAATACATATATTTTCCTCCTATACACTTATAATTATACAAATACAGATCATATTATACAAATTACAATGTATAAATGAATTTATACAAAACTGAACAATTTGTATAAAATTGGATATATCTAGTTATACAAATCAAAAGCTCCATAACAAACATAAAATTTGCTATGGAGCGCAATTATGCAAACTATAACTATAACATACAAATATGATTTTTATATTTGCTATGTGTGAAAGTTGCTCTATATTGAACCACATTAATTTATAAAGGGATTTTATGAAAGAATAGCTAGTTACTACTATTATTGATTTATTGAACCAATGAATATTCTTTATAAAATTGTGTGTATTTGAAAGTTTGTAATAACATATAATCACAAATATTCATTTATAAAACGAACGTGTGTGTATTTGCTCATTTGGTAATATCGTACAAGAGTTGGGGAAGTTTTGATAGTTTTCACAAATTAAATACAATTTAAGAAATCCAAATTGCATGTCCATATAAAACTTCAACTTCGAATCAACCTGATCTCAAATTACACATTTAAAATCATGTCCAAAGGCGCACTAGGTTAAGAGTCATTTTGTATGACATCAGTATGAACACCAAAAGCTTTGGAAGCATTGATAAAATCTTTGTAGAGAATGGATTTGTAGAGAGGTGGATTAGAATCATTCAATAGGACTTTTGCTGGCTCAACAATGCTGTTGGGAGTTGGATTCACAAATATGGCTATTGATGTTCTTGCTTCCTTTGAATTTGTTACTGCTCTATGCTCCACACTTCTCAGCTTCCCGTTACTAATTATCTATTTCATTCACAAAAATTACACAAAAAAATATAAAATTAATGTGAGAGAAATCATGCATACATGTGCATATGTGAAGTGTTCATAAATATATATACCCTTTAACGAAGCTTCAGCTATCATCTATGTCCTCCAACATTGGGTACTGTGCATAAGTAGACACTTAAACTTGCCTAAAATTGAACAAGTAGACACATTGTCCTACGTGGCATAATACACAGAGTACGCCACATAGGACACAAAAGACTAATGTGTATGTTTGTTCAGTTTATTACAAATTTAAGTGGCTACTTGTGCACAATCAAATTCGAATGGCATAGTTGTCAAGTAAAAGCAAGTTAAGAAATATATTTATGTATTATACCTTTATTTAAAAAATAAATCATAATCTAAATTACAATTAATGATATTATTATTATACTTATATATATGACGTATATTATCAGTTTTAAAAGTATATTAATAGGTACATACCTCTAATTGATTGCCTATGTTGACAACAAAAGCATTAGGCACAGCCTCAACACACATCCACTTTCCATCTACCAAAACTTGAAGTCCACTTACATTGCCTTGATATATTATTGTTATGAGGCTTGGATCAAGATGTTTTAGTATGCCTAAAGTCAGGCTTGGATCTGGACATGCTGGATAATTATTTGCTGACAACAATTGAACTTCACTTTGTTCATCAAAGTAGCCTGATTCAATTCCTAATCCTTGCCCTATTAGCTCCAGAATTATTAAACTCAGCATCCTTATTTCCGCTACGTATCTTCCCACAACTTCTCTGTTATCAATAACAAAATGCATCAGTAATTCAATTCGATTTCTACTAGATTATTGTAGTACGTAGTCTGTTTAGCCAAGCTTCTAAAGACTTGAAGTACTATATGTAAATATTGTTCTTATTTTAGAGATTTGAGATGTTTGACATTATTTTTTTTTTTTTTTGGGGGGGGGGTGATTTTGAGCAAGCAAGCACAAATTGGTGCTCTAATATTATCGAAAGCGCTTTTAAAATTGATTAACTAAACATAAACTGCTACTTTTCAAAAAGTACTAGAACTACTTGTGAAAACCTTAGTCAAGCACAAATTGTTGCTCTAATATTATCAAAAGTACTTTAAAATTGATTAGCTAAACACAAATCGTTACTTTTCAAAAAAGTAAGAAGATGTGAAATTTTAGCCCAAAAAAAAGCTGTAGATCCACCAAAATGGGATGAAAAGTGGTTGAACAACTATTAGTATTGTTTAATTACCTGTAGGTAGCTGGTTTATCAGGCCAGCTTTGCATGCATTTCTCAAGAGGGTGACAAGGGTGTTTTATATTATCCCTCCATAAATGAACACCATTTTTAACTTCTTCCTCACTCCCTGTGAAGATCCATCCTTTTCTGCTTGCTACATTTACTTTTTCTTCATCAGTCATGTTGTTGAAAAACTCTTCAAAGGTAGACATTGTTTGAGTTGTCACGCTCTCTGGGATTCCATGGTTGATCACCTATAAAAACAAACTCAGGATTTAAAGATTATGAATTCAAATTTGCATGAAATTCTATCACATCACATACAATTTACTAGATTCAGAACGTATATTGTTTGTTCATAACTAGTGAATATTTTAACATATAGTCAAGGTCGTCTAAGATAAGTTACTATATTTGAATGAACTTGTCTGGCTACATCCGCCTCTCATAACATGCAATCTTTTTTAGGCCGGCTAGACTCTAGAAGTGGATTATAGATTTAGAGACATCGAATTCAAATGAGAATATACATTGCAATTATCTCATATCTAGTGAATATTTTAACATATAGTACTCAAGGTCTAAGGTAAAGTTACTAATTTCAAATGAACTTATTTGGCTACATCCACCTCTCATCACCTACAATATTTTTTAGTCTAGACTCTAGAAGTGGATTAAAGATTTAGAGACATCGAATTCAAATGCAATTCAATTTAATTATTTTATACACATACACACATACATACATACATACATACATACATATATTTATTTATTATATATATATTTTTCATATATAACATATACGGGGTTCAGGTCAACAATTTAGATCCATACTAAAATTTTAAAAACCTGCTTGTTTTTTCTTGAAACAACAACATATGCAGTACAATCTCATAAGTGTAGTTTGAGAAGGATAAATATTACGCAAACTTTATCTCTATCTTTATGGGATAGAAAGATTGTTTCCTCATTTGAGAAAAAAAGGAAATTAGTATACCTGGAAAAATCCAAATTCTTGACCAGCTTGCAAGAGTTGCTTGATTGTTTCAATTTTTTGTGATTTTCCAAGATCAATAACTGGTATTTTGTTGCATATAGGTATAGGGGCATCACCTGGTCTTTCTTCTTTGGAAAATGTAAAGCACTGAGGCACACATTCAACATTGAACCATTTTGTGTTATGCTTCTCCATAGTTGCCTTCAAATCTTCTTCTATTCAAGCAAATTTAAATATGGATCAGTGTATCTAATGCTATAATTAAGTACATGTGCCTGGTACTTATGCAAATAGTTATTTAATTATTTCTTTATTGATTAAATTAAAAAAAAGAATGAGACATGTATACTTTAATTAATCAACTAGCTATAGCTCACAAACTCCCATGACTATTTTATTGCAAACATTACATTCTTAGTTACGTATCATGTTATCACTCCAGCTTTAATTTTTTTTGACATTGAATTGTTAGAAAATATTATAAACACAACTGTTATAAATAATTATATAGATCGAGAACACTTATATAATACAGTAAAATAGGCAAAATGAGGTGCGTACCTTCATTCGCCATGGCAATGAACAACTGAAAATGAGCTGGCTGAGTGTTCTTCTACTTAAGGTTACGACGGCTGACACCTTATAAAATATGTCTTAGATTAAGATAGAAGAGAGGACTTAATCTCATATTTATAGACTTAAATGTCTTAACCTAGTGTGTCTCTCCATTACGGGCTCACTGGTCTTCAACGGGCCTACAATATTGTTAGCCCTCACATATAACATGAAATGGATTCGGGCCCATAATGGAGAGGTAAAAAAAGACAAAATCATAAAATTTCTCACAAAGACCTTTGAATTTCTCACCAAAATTTCAAAATAATAGTCATGCCAAAATCTCATAAGCTTGCATGATAAATTATCATGTCAAACTCTCAAAGAGACCTCACTGATGATATATTGATATGTCTTGCAAAATCTCATTGATCAAGGCTTGGGTAATTTTTTTTCTATAAATACACATATGTTTGTAGAAGGAATAGTATCCAATTATCATTCATTTAGTATTCTTCCTTTTTAGTTTTTAAAGTTTTCCAAGGAGAAGAAAAGAGTTAATCTTGGTCTCTTTCTCTAGTCTTTTTCTTGTAGTAAAAATATTTTCTATTTTGTTAAATCTATCTTCAGTATTACTCCATTATGGAATAATCTCTTTGTGTTAGAATAGTAATAGTTGATAAAACTTGATATATTTAATTATAATACTATCTTACATGTGAATATCTTGGCCTAAAATTTTCTGGAGTAATTTTTCAACTAATCTTATCTTATTAATATATTTTTTTCTCTAAGTAACTTTTATATTAATTTTATAATTCTCACCGAGTAAAATTAATCTGTAGTAACTAATGAATAAAATAGTAGTGTGAAAGTAATTTTTATGGTAATAGAGGAAATTGTCTAAGGACTTAAAATTTCTACCAAAGAAATAGAAGTTGATAAGATTAATATTGATCTCACAGAAGAATTATCCACTTCCATAATCATTAAGGCATTCATTTTTTTTATCATGTAGATTTTCAAAGAAAATTCATAAAAGACTTATCAAAAATTATAAAATCTTTAACCAACCTCTTGATCAAAGATGTTAAATTTGATTTATCTGGTGATTTTTGAAGTCATTTGAAATTCTTACAGAGAAATTATCAACTGTGTTTATAGTTGTATCTCTTGATTGGAATAATCTTTTGAGATCATCAATGATGCCAGTAATATTGTCATGGATAGTGGCGGATCCAGGGTTTCCATTAAGGAAGTTAGAAAAAAAATAAAGTACTGCCTAAAATTTGATCTTAGAAACATTTTTTACTTTTCTATTTCCTAATATGCAGACATTTTTAAAAGACTATGCATTTGTATCCTACTAATTGATATCACTCATAAGTTTTGAAGAAGAGAAAATTAATGCATGAGTTATTATCAACCAATTCTATAGTAGTATATATTACATTGTGCTAAATGATTTACTTTGATAATTTTTTCCAATGACATCATTATCTTGTCGATTTCCTATTAGAATCATTATCTTGTTGTTTTCCTTGTAATCTTTGTCTTGTCTGGTCAATTGATTGTAAAAGGCCACCAACTTATTCTGTGTACTTGCTAACTTCGGAAAATAAATCATGTGTATATATATCTATTTTGAAAAACTGACAGAAAAAACCTAGGATATCGTTAAAGTGCATCCATGAGAAACATAAGAAAACTCTTACACTGCTGATACAAGCTAGAAGAACCACTCGTGAAATCAGGGTTCAAATCCAACTAAAGAAGGATATTAAAACTGAAAATATTACTATTATACAACACAGTTGAGAGAAATATTGCAACAAGGGTGATTAAGAAGATAGCACCAGGATGAATGTGGTATGACAATTACACTCACTATGCTAGTGGAAAAATATGGGTCTGGTGGGTAGATTTTAATTTGGGGCAAACATCAGGTAATAAGATGAGTGTAAATTTAGGTCTTGCGTATAACTCATATTTTAAAACCTAGATCTAAAGGAGGAGAATTGTTCAATCTTATAAAATTACCATATATATTTCATTAACATTTTTTGTTCTTCAACGAACCCCACATCGCGTTCGCGTGACAAACAAAAATCTAAATAGATACAAGATTTAAAAAATTGAATGGTAAAATTAAAAGGAAAAATTGATTAAACAATAAAACATGAAAAATAAATGATGATGAAGATAAGATGGGTTAGATTTGTAGGATTAAAGGAGATATAGACCTTTAATGAGTATGACAAATAAAAAATATAACGATAAAATGATTAAAATTGAAGCATACACAGACATCTACCTTAATTTGCGCTAAACAACAGACTTTGAAAAGTTGAAAGGGATAGCTTCATAAATAAATAAATAAAAAGTGGCACTTTCGCATTTTTTAAGCCAAGTTTTGGACAACAAATATTTTATTGTATTTCCATAATTTAAAATGAAGGTTTAAGTCATCTTTGGCCCCTTAAATTTGTCCGCATAATTCACTTAGACACCTCAATTGAGGCTAGTACCTATTGAACACTTTTATCTATTTAAACGTTGTTCCTATTAGACACTTTTCGGTAATCAGCAAAAAATGTAAAGTGACTGTGACACACTCTCGATGACATGGCAAAATGCTTAATGAAAATACGACACATACTACCCAGCCCCATGCTATCCCACCCCCACGCTACCCAACCCCCTTTCTTTTTCATCTTCTTCCCTAATCCCTGCAACATTCCATTTCTAAACAATAATAAAACTCAATATCTTATCAAATTATTTATCTATTCATTTTTTTTTTAAAAAAAAAAATTCATACCTAATACGTGAGAGAAATATATATAGAGAGACACATACAAGAGTGATGAAGAAACAAAGTTTGTTGACGGATAATCATTTCAAAATCCATTAAATCAAGAGGACTCAAATTAATTTTATCGAATTCTTTGATATTATTTTTTATAAGTTAAATGGGTTCACATTTTAATTTTGAGTGGTGATGTTTGTTTGAAGATGGCCGGAAATGGAGCTATCGTCTAATTTTTTTTACTCCAATGTCCAAAAATCTTCTTTCTTCTTTCGTTTTTGAAGATCCAATGCAGTTGTCTTTGAAAACCTAGTTGAGGTGAAGAAGACGACTGAAAGCGGGAGTGGGGGGCTTTTTCTTTTTGCGATTAAAAAAATTATTGGTTTAAAAAATATTCAAAAAAAAATCGTCTAAGTCATTTACGATGATAAGAATCAATGGAAGAAGAAAGAGTGAAGTTTTCTTGAAAAAATAAATTAAAAAATACGATTTTAGAAATCTTCACGCGCCAAAGAAAAGTGAAAAACACTTTTTCTGCCATATTAGCATTTTGTGTTTAACATGTATACATTTTGAACAATTTAGGTGTTCAATAGGCACTAGCCCTAATTGAGGTGTCTAAGTGAAATATACGGACAACTTCAAGGGGCTATAGATGACTTAAGCCTTAAAAAAACTAACTCATATTCACTGATCATGCCAATAATTTTACACTATATGTATATTTTAATATGTTATCATTCATATTTCATGTTAATATTATCTATCTTAGCATGTACACTTGCATATAAAATATTTATATCATCAAATCACTTAAAAGGATAATTTATGGTAACTATGCATATTACGCTCTAGACTGTCGTGAGTGACACTCACACTAAACCATTTGGTGGGAAAACCGACAACTAACCCAAACTACCATTTATTTAAAGCAATTCATCATAAATAAATAGCAAGAAAATAATTTTTAAATAACTAAATATTGAATCTGCTTAAATCCAATCAATAGTCATACAATTCAAAATTAAAGATTTAACCCCTCGTGAGCTCAATCCAATAACCAAAAATAATTATTTGGAAATAAACCCCTAAGAGCCGAAAAATGTGGTACCAAAACTCTAATGCCTAAAGTAAAGGGGATGCAATCCAAAGCTTAAAACACTAAACACAATGGAGAATGTCTTAGCCTAGAAAGATGGACAAGAAGAACAAACCAGGAATCCACGATAACATGGAAGAATAGCTCACCCTTAGATTTGAAATCAAAGCTCCTTAACCGAGGTCTTGGATTAGCCGTTGGAAGATGCCATATACTCAACAAGAAAAGAGCAGGTGCAGTGTCAACACACAAACCACAATATATTAATAGGATCACACGAACAGTCAAAGATATGAATGTAAACAACTTACCACAGTACAATAACACAGAAAAATACATAAACAATTATCAATACCGACTTCCAATTAGATATTATAAAACAACAAATATCTAGATACATGTCCCACATGATTACAAATGCAATGATGGTTCTCTCATAAAACCATAAACACATACAAGTCCTCTCATGGAACCCAAAGTCAAACTGTTAGTGTAACGGCGTGGTATCCGATCCATCCATAGTTAGTGTAGCGACGTGGTACCCAAGTTAACCATTTATGGAAATCCCCGTACCAGGTGTGGTATCCGAGCCAATCGTTAGTATATACATGACGTGATATTTGAGCCAATTATGGAAATATCTTGTACCAGATGTAGTACCCGATCCAACCAGCAAACACAGACAATCATGCACAATCACAAACAACATGAACAATAACATTTGTAATTAAAGCACAAGTCATATAACTAGTTCATGCATGAGATTATCAGCATAATGTCATTTCATATGTCTCCTATATTTTCCCTAACATGTATTGTAGAATGATATTATAAGTAGTAGACATGCATGTATATACATAAATCGAAGACATACAATCATCACCTACCTCGAATCAAGCCTCTTGAAAACTCAAAAGAACTCGAGTTTTTCCTTTTTGAAGTATCGTGGCCTAACACAATAAATATATACAAGCAACAATCAATCACAAATGCCTAATTATATCCGGATTATAATCAAATCTTATTCCTAAGCCAATGTATGATCATCCTCCCCAACTTAGGGGTTTTCCCACCATGAAATCATGTCAAAACCCTTTCTCAAGTGGACTATCTTAAATTTTAAGGCTCAAGAATCAATGTACAAGGTTAGGGAGTAATAGTCGTATCTTTATCGTTGAATTCAATGAAAAATTGAGTGCAAACAATCCTAAATCACCCCTTCTAAGTTCTAGAACAAAAGTGCAGAAAATACAAGGGTTTTAGTTGATTTGCATAAAATTAAATCTCGTTTCACCTCGGTTGCTATAGGGACCCAGCCTGCTATAGCGGCTTATCCCACTATAATGGTCTGCACACTCCGCTATAACGGTCTGAGGCTCACTATAGCGGAATATGCGAACTTTAGAGACTTCAAATTTTCTGAAAATCCCATTTTTCACAACATTCCTCCTTTCCAGCTTGATGTCTCGAACTATTCCTTTCACGCCGAATTCGACTTTGGGAGTTGTATTCGCCTAAATTCAATTTTGTGAAGCCCTACGAGTTCCTTAATATCTTGGCTACATGTACAAGCATATATCAATCAAGCCTCGACATTATACACCCATTCCCAGATGGCCCTAGACCGCACTTAATCCAAATTTCATCTGAGGCCGACCTAGCTAAGAAAAATTAAGTCACTACCCAAAAAAAATTCTGAACCAAATTCTTTCACTATTGGCCTACCCATAATGACCGAGATGGATCGTTATAAGTCTAGAGGTGGAGCTGGTAATAGGAGTTTGGGGGTTCTAAATTTCCTTTCCCTTCCTTACCTTTGAGTTGTCAATCAGTTTTGTTATGAGTTCACAAGTTATTGCGTAATTTTTTAGTACAAATATAGGGTCTACGAAAAAGCTATTGGGTTCGTATGAACCCCCACCTAGCTCCGCCCCTGATTACTACTTAGAATAAATGGAATCAATTATCTCGAAGGTAAGACAAGTAACCTTTTATATATAGTATGATAAATTAAATTGGTTGTATGAAAATTCATTTAAACTTTCGTTGAATATAAGTAAAATCCATTTATATATTATGTAACAAATTTCAAGCTGCAAATTAAATTGAAAGGACTTTCTGGAATACCTTTAAAAGAAATACCTTTTTTCGGCCATTAGTTTCATTCCTTCGAAAAATAAAATACCTTGAAAGAATATAGGAAAGGGACTTGGTAACTGCAGTGCTTAACCAAGAGAAGAAATTACGTTATATTTTTATTTTTCTCTCTTTAATATTTTGTTCAGAAATAGCTAGAATCTAGATAGAGTTGGTCTTGCTTCTTTATATAGGTAAGTTTGACACTTTTTGCCTTTTTTAGATTTTGAAGAAATTACGTTATATTTATATTTTTCCTACTTTAATTTCTTGTTCAGAAATAGTAGTTAGATAGAGTTGGTTTTGCTCTTCTTATAGTTAGATTGAGTATGAAATGTCTTTATATATATATATATAAAATACATTGAATTTATACCATTAGAGAGTGCGTACCAATATTTTATTAATAATATAATTAAAAAATCCTCAATAGAATTAAGTACAAGCAAGGGGGCTAGACATTACTTTACCGATTCTAATTCTTATTCTAATGAGGTAAGAATTGGTATTTTATATTATTGATTTTTTTTTTGTTTTCTCATTCGTTGTCTCGAGCCGCATTGGAGCATCAACTAATTTGGATCTCACATTGCAGATCCCATTTGAGAGTGATACTTCCAATCGAATTTTTTCCATACCCAAGACTCGAAGCTAAGACCTCTGATTAAGAGTAAAACAATTCTACCACTACATCACACAATCCATGTCGATTAAATTATTGATTATTGCTTTTATAATTTATAATATTTTTCATGTAATTTCCAGGTGTAAATTTTATTTTAAAAAGTTAAAAAATGACTTTTAAAATTCAAAAGCTACCACATATAATTAAGATAAAAGGGTAATTTTCAAATGGCAAACTAGCATAGTGGCAAAGCGTGAACACATGTCAATAACTCAGTGGCTAAAATTTGTCCTCCAATTGTTTGTAGTGTTTCTGAACAATATATTCCCTCATAGTTTTGGGTTGATTTTTAGGTGTTCCGAATCAAAAGGGCAAGAAAATTTATCAAATTTTTTTAAAAGGCAACAAAATTAATTTTAGAATTAAAAGGGCAACATTTAACGCTCAAAATAACACTGTCTAAATCAGGTTGAATTCAGCGAGGCACGCTTTCCCATGCACCTTACCAGGTGCAGCCGCCTTTCGTTTTGTAAGTGTGCTTTTAAATTTAGGGAGAAGGCGCTAGGGTCATGCGCCTTACAAGGCTATCATAGCCCTGCGCCTCTCTTATTAATTTATATGTTTTTTTTAAATTTTTATTTCATTCCGATTTTTAGGTAAGATTTTATCAATTCAAATTTTAAAAACCATCATTTTATTAAGAAAAATATTATATAAATTAATAACATAATTTTATAAGTAATAAATTTATAAACTTTTAAATATAAATAAGAGTTAGAATAAAAAAATTTGATTCAAAATATTGATAATTTTGTATACCTTACTTTAATATGAAAAGTTATGAAAAAATAAAAACAAACTTTTTTAAAATTTTTATTTGAAACTTATGCGCACCTCCCACGTGAAAATTTGCAATTGGGACTGAAAATAATACATAATAAGAGAATTTTATAATATTTATATAACATTTTATATATTAAATTTGGGATGTTATATAAACTTATAAAATTATGTTATTAATTTATATAATATTTGTCTTAATAAAATTATATTTTTTCAAACTTAAATTGATAAAATCTTACCTAAAAGATTGAAATGAAATAAAAAATTTTAAAAAAACAAAAAAAAAAACATATAAATTAAATAAGAGAGGCGCAGGGCATGGCAGCCTTGTAAGGCGCATAACCCTGGCGCCTTCTCCTACAAAATTTAATAAATAACGAGCAATTATTTTTTTTTAATTTAAAGGAAGGCGCAAATTTCGTGTGCCTTACAAGACGACAGTGGCTGCTCCTTGCTAAATTCAACCTGATTTAGACGGCGTTATTTTGAGCGTTAAAATATTATCCTTTTGGTTCTAAAATCAATTTTGTTGCCTTTTAGAAATTTTTGACAAATTTTCTTGCCTTTTTGGCTTCGGACTCTGATTCTTAGTGTATTCACTGAACTAATAATTATTATCTTATAAAGTCATATTTTTATTGATTTTTAATCTTCTCAATAAAAAAATATTTTTCTAGGATAACTTAGTAATTATATATTTAATTAAGTGATCATCTGAAAATATCAACTCCTCATGGTTTAGGGATTGTTTGGTAACTGGTTATATAGACATTAATAACACATGAATTAGTTATGAAGCAATTTATGTATTGTTTTTGTACATGGTCTAGTTATTCATGTATTGTTATTCCACCTTCTATCGATCCTACATAAAATACAAACATTCCATCATAACCCCTTGGGTACGGAGTCGCCTTTATTAGGGAGCGTTTTACCCCCCAATGTAGGACTTCCCGGCGCGAATCCGGATTTAGTCGGGCTCCAATGTTGGTACCGGACACGGGATGGGAAACCAAAAAAAAACTTATACATATATTAGTTATACAAATTTCTAAATTGCAAATAATATAATATATTATTTTTATCTAAAAATAACTTACCTCCTAACCAGCTACCAATACTCCTATATATATTGAGTGTTTTCCAAGTACAATACACATACTCCTTATAGAGCAAAAATGTCAAATTTTGTTTCAAGTTGGGCTAAAAACATTGTCACCCTGCCTGAAAATTATGTAATGCCACCTGATAAAAGGCCTAATGAACATGTCTCAATTGGTAACAATATTCCAGTAATTGATCTAGCAAAAGCATCATCAAGCACAATTAATCATGCTGAATTAGTCCAAGAAATACTAAAAGCTAGTCAAGAATTTGGTTTATTTCAGGTTAGTAAAGTTTCTATTACTAATTAATTCACTTTTTTCCTTTATATTAAATGAATGAGTACTAATGAAGATTTTAATTATGAATGTATAGATCATAAACCATGGAGTATCTGAGAAGCTGATGGATGACGTGATGGATTTATTCAAGGAGTTATTCGATATGTCTTTCGAGGAGAAGGAGAAGTTATTCTCTGAGGATTCAAATAAGAGTTGTAAAGTATTTGGAAATCGATATATCAATGAAGAGATTCGTTACTGGAGAGATCTTCTCATACAACCTGTGTTTCCCATTCAAGAAGACACACAACATTGGCTCGAAAATCCAGCTAGATATAGGTACGTTATTATGATGAACATGTCTCGTATTTGAATTTGACTGTATACAGAGTTTAAGGTGAAAAAAATAACATTTTTCACTCCTAGTGTCTTTGTTGTAATCTACATATCATGTCATAAGGTACATAAATGAGACAAACTTTTTTTCCATTGTCCCAAACAACTAGTTAGGGGTCGGTTTTATGAATCATTTGTTGATCATGTTCGATATATAGGGAGCTGGTTGAAACATATTCAACTGAAGTGAGGAAGTTATGCACAATGATAGTGGAGCTGATAGGTGAAGGACTGGGAGTAGAATTAGGGAAGGAAATGATCAAAGACCAAGCCCTGGGGGCGAACTATTACCCACCTTGTCCAGACCCAAGTTCAGCCATGGGTTCGCCTCCTCATTGCGATCCCAACGTCATTACCTTCCTTCAACAGCAAGTTTATGGACTTCAAATTTTCAAAGATGGTCACTGGATTGGTGTTCATCCACTTCCCTATGCATTCGTTGTCATCATTGGTTACCAGATGCAGGTACTTTAACTCGTGCATCACAAGTAAAATTTCTAATTAATACTACTACTACATATTATCAATGTATATTTGTGATACGTAATTTAAAAATGCAGATTATCAGCAACAATAAGCTAGTAGCTTGTGAACACCGTGCAGTTACAAATTCAGAAAGTGGTCGAATAACACTAGGGACCTTTGTTTCTCCTGCTGGAGATTGTGTAGTGGAACCAGCAAAGGCTCTTGTCAATGGTGACAGTCCTGCACTCTATCGCGCCTTCAAATATGAGGAGTTCATGAATGACTTTATGGCCGGAAAGGAACCACAGAAGACATTGGCACTAGACGCGTAAAGCTAATATCAACATTAGTTAATTGACAATTGATCTGATAATGTCGATATAGACGTTGGAAACATGTTATACAAATAATGTTAGTTGCCGATCATAATGTTTAATACTGTGAGTAGGACCGGTTACGATAATAATTTAATAATTGAGTAGTATATTACGTCAATTGATATCTAAACTTAACGTAACATCTATGACTTCCTCATTCTATGTATACATACTGTGCCTTACATCATCATTAACGTAATCAAATAGCATATTTTAGACTATGCCTTACATCATCAGTAATATATCGCATGATCTCATAATATCCTTTTCAATTAGGTACAATTACATGTGATAAAAGTTAAACCATCACAAAAATAATTTTTAACTGCCATAGATTTACACATTAATAAAGAGTGTTTAATTTTTTACCGACATTAGTTAATTATCATTAGATCAATATTGTCACATTTACAAAAAGTATTAACGGCCTCTAAAATACATATTCAGCAGAAACTATTACTATTAATTAATGATCGCTAAAATTTATTTTTAAAGAATCATTTAGGGGATCTATCTATCTGTACCTCTATATATATATATATATATATATATATATATCCTAATTATACTTCTATTTTCTCCAATATATATATGTATATATAATAATATTAAAATCAATTAATCCCTATTAACTCAATACGTATTTAACGTGACACTTCCTATGGCCATCACTATAGGGACCATCTTGGTATCTAGCTACCTATTACTAATTAATTAATTAAGATCTATAGATTCTAATTAATCGATTAATTATTGTAGATAATATTTAAATATTGAATAGTAAATCATAGTTGCGATTTAAATAAATAGTAAACCTAAGGTTTGACTTTTTCATAGCCATCTGAAAAAAGAAACATACTCCCATTAAAGATTCTAATAGTATTGTTGAATGTTTTTTTTCCCGTACGTTCGCTCTAGTATAAATAGCACAGCATATTATTAATCGTAACTTATATTCAAATACACAAACATTCAATAAAAACAATATGAATGAAGATAATTCAAATATTAAGAAAAAGGAATCATGCGTAGAAGTAAAATATAGAGGAGTAAGAAAGAGGCCATGGGGAAAATACGCGGCGGAGATAAGAGATACTAATAAGAATGGAGCGAGGGTATGGCTAGGAACTTATGCTACTGCGGAAGAAGCTGCTAGAGCTTATGATAAAGCTGCATTTGAAATGAGAGGTCGTTTTGCGGTACTTAATTTTCCTCATGAGTATCCATCTTTCTCATCTGATCATCATTCTTCGTCTTCTTCATCGTATTCAATGTCATCTTCATCAACGTCGTGTTCATCAGTGAAAGAAGTTATTGAACTTGAGTACTTGGATGATAAGTTATTGGAGGATCTTCTTGGCTTGGAATCTGACAAATCTCATGAGTATAAGTAGCTATGCCTATTTTGAGTTATTTTACTTGTTTTGCATATGCATGTCTAATAAAGAAAGACACAGTTGTACTTTATTCAGCTGTTAAATTAATGGGCAATCTATGCTTTCCTTTTAATATAAACATTTTTTTTCTTATAAGTTTGTCACAAAAAGTATGTTATCTTTCTATAATTAGAAATAACTTAATTTAAAGATTTTCTTTTAGTCTTAATAGAATGACTTATAGTCACACAAATATCAAAAATTTGTTTTAAATCGTAATTTGTTATATAAATTCAAATAATGTCACGTAAATTAAACGGAGGGAGTCTCTTGATTCCAATACTGGAAAAAAAAACAAGGAAATGTAATCTTGACTTTCAACGGTACTGTTCTGTTGGTTTTGACTTTGAATAGGTTATTTTGAGAAAGAGAAAAAGTGACTCAAGAAATTCAAATGATTTTGACGGAGTCATTAATTAGCTTTTGGGAAAATTGCGACTTTATTAGGTTTCATCATTAGTATGTGTCTTATTTTTTAGTTTACTTTTATATGCTCATGTTGGGTAAAATGATTTTATATTTAAATCATTAATTAAAAGATAATTATACGTAATATTTCTAAAAATATAATTTATGGCATCCAAATTAAGGTAGATTATCTGTTAAAAATATAATTGATGACATACAAAATAAGGTAAAAATGTGTGTGCTTTCCGGAATTTAGTTTAGTCGACAAAATATTTTTAAGAAATTACTAAAACACGACTAAACTCAAAAATGTGTGTGCTTTCCGGGCCATTTAGCACTTCCCTTATTATTATATACTTACTAAGAAAATGAATAAGCACACACGTGTCTATCAATATGTGTGCTTTCCGGAATTTAATTTTGAGTTTAGTCGTGTTTTAGTAATTATTAATTTTTAACTTTATTATTTTATTTTAACAAATCAAAATAAGTTTATTATTTTAATTCAATACTATTTATCATTAAATAACTGTATAAAGTAATAGTAGTCAAATTTAAATTTGCAAAATATAATCAAAAAATTAATAAAATAAAATAAAATCCTAATAAAATGTTCTTATCAAAAAAAAATTTAAAAAATATTATAATATTTTTTAATAAGCAATTTTTGATAGAGTAAAATAAAATCTAGTTCACGGAAAATAGATATAAACAATAACTTAGTGAAAGAGCTTATACCTTTAGTAATTAATTATATTAAATTGTTTTTTTTATAAGTGAGATAGCATTACATGAGATATTATAAGAAGAATTTGATTGTTAACGCATATACCTCAAAAAGAATGGTTCCGTCTGAAATAGGCCCCGATTATCATATGCTAATATTGCATTTTTCTATAAACCGTTTTGGTAAGTCTCATATCATTTTTCTCATCAAATTCTAAAATTGCAATTCAAAATATTACACTAAAAACGCATTTGAATAAATATCAAGACTTTTAGCTTCATTATAGGTGATTTTAAAAAATAAATAAATAAGAAGCCACGATCCCAATTATCCCATCCCACCCATCCCGTTCCATCCTGTTTTATAGTGGGATGGGACTATTAGTTCGTCCTGATTCATCCTGACTCGGTTCATCCTAGCCCACCACCGTCTTGCTTCAACTTTCTCCGTCTCATCCCATCTCGTTTCGTCCCGTCTCGTCCGGTGTTAGTTTTCCCATGTGTAAATGCATGCACCACCTAGCTATTGGGTTTAGGATCTTTTTTCCCTTCCTATGTGGATAAATAAAAGTCTTATTAGGACCAGCCCACTTTAGCCCATAACCCAAATATTATGTGGCATATATAAGGCTTATTTGGTCTTATTTTCAGAAACACAAGAGAGAAAAATCAAGAGAGTTTCGTTTTAGAGATTGAGAGAAAAAGAGAAAAAATCCCGTTTTTGCTTCTGGAAATTTTCTGCTCAGGCAGTCCGCTTCAGACAGAATTTTCCGCTTCGTTAACCGTTGGATCGTGCTCAAATTTGAACTGGGAGTTCTAAGAATCTGGTTCTTGCAATTCAACGGTGGAGATCGGATTTGGAGGTCTGTAGCTTCTGATTTTGGGGCGTGAACAGTAGCGCGTTTTTGGGTGAAATCTCTTCTTTAATTCTCTAGTTTTGGTGCAATCTTGATTTGTTGTTGCTCGTTGTTTGGCACTTGT
>JAJOOR010010034.1:0-16139 GCA_036250505.1 Solanum acaule | reverse complement strand
CTTCATTCATGCATTGCACAAGTAGACTTTGAGAGGAAGCATGGTATTTTCATGATATTATAAATATGATTTTGACGTCATGTTTTAAATAGTTTTGCAAGCTTTATATATATTGCATGTGTCTCATTGCTTTATATTGAGTTCAGTTATTCATGAGTTGAACAGAGCCAAGGTAAGTTCTCTTTTGAATTCCTTTCAAGCTTAAGTTATTGTTTAGCTGTCCAGCTCGCATACTTGTACATTCCATGTACTGATGCCAGTTGGCCTGCATCTTACTATGATGCAGACGCAGGTACCCAGGATCAGCATCCAGCACGCTGTTGATCCAGCTGAGCACTCCAGAGTCAGTGGTGAGCCTCCTTGTTTTCCGGAGGACTCTGTTATTTTGTGTTCTTAGTTTTGGTTTTATTAGGATGTTGCGGAGTCTATCCCAACATCTATCTCAGTATTTTTTAGAGGCTTCATAGACAGTCAGTTAGTTTTGAGTCTCTCATCTATGTATATATGTAGATATTCTATTTTGAGATTCGAGTTGCCCTTTTGGGCCAGATTTTATCAGTTAAGTTGTTTTATGTCTTTGCATGGCATGGAGTTATTCTGTTGAGTTAGGTTTCCGCTGAGTTAAGAAAGTCAGGCCAAGGGTTCGCTTGGGGCCAGCAATGGTCTTTGAGTGCCGGCCACGTCCAGGGTGTAGGCTCGGGGCGTGACACCTTGTCATCACTACGAAGTCAACCTTTCCAGCGACATCACACATCAAACCCAGTTATACCAATCAAGTCCAAAGGACTCACCCAATTTTATACACACTTTCTTACTAAAATCTTCAATTGCCTTCATCCAAGTAAACTAACTGGACTTTCTTTAGCCACAAGCTTGTCATTTTGGTATTAATCCACTTCTCTGAAACTTAAGATAAAATCACTATTTCTCATTTAGGATCCTCAAGATACACTTCACAATCTAATGTATTATTACCGTAGCAAAGATCCACCAGCAAAATCTTCGTTAAAAACAATGCTTAACTCATGTGTCTGTAGTAACAAACTAGTTGGATTCTCACATGTGAATGAAACACCGGATTTCATTATCTGAACATGTCATGCAATTGATAACTCCTTAAGTAGTTAGTATTCACCATTGACAATCGACATATACGTTTCCATTCTATATTAATATATATTAAACACATACATCCTATTAACTTTTTGTACAACCAACATTAATAATTAAACCAACTTAAACCAATACATTAATTCGGCAGAATTTCAACACGACAACCGCCAGCGAACGCATTTGCATAATACCATTCCATTCTTTCACCCCAACATTAGAATATAGTAATTCCTACACTAACATGTTATAACTTTCCTACATTATTATCTATTCATCTTTTGCAAAGTAAAGAAAAATTTATGGAATACCTTAAAGTCGCCGTTTCAATCTTGTTCTCCGAGTGCGCCTCTTCAAATTTCTTTTTCTTCTACAGATTATATTACCCTAATTATTATATGACTAATTATAAAAGTAGTAAAAGTGACCCACTATTAGTTTTAAAGTTATTTTTTTTAACCACAACTAAATAAATTATTAAAACTACCCCATTGATTCTATAATTGTAGTTACGAATAGTCCAAAAGACCCATTTAGAACCTATCGAAGAGTCTTTTTATGAAATAAAAAGTTCTACTACTCAAAATGACCAAATGGATCGTTACACTACTAATCCTGATTATAGTTAGGACCCCACTTACCTTAAAGTACTACTCCATAGGTGTAGCACTTTAGGGCTCGAGTGGAGTTTTTGAATTGGTTGATGTATTACCTTTGTAACCTATAGATAATTTATTTAAGACGTGTGTTTTTTTATCTCATATAAATTTAACTGTGTCATTTTTTTGATAAGCAATTAGTTGTGAGGATAGTGAATTAATATAATATGTGAATTAGATCGTTACAGTTTTTGGACAATATGAAAATTGAGTTGATCATTTTAAACCGTGAATTTTCACAAACATTAAAGGTGTCATTAACATTTTTTTAACCGATGAAGGAAGTTTTACTAGACTTAGCTAGAATATTTTTTGCTAGCATGTTCTAAACTAACACAAATAATAAGACAATACACAAATAATTACATTAAAGGTGACATTAACAATTTCTATGATTAAAAAATCAGTTTACATGATGCCTTTATGATTAATTCTCAAATCCCTCTGGCTACTTTTTTGTACAACACTAATTATTTCCAATTTTTTAGCATATCAATTAAGATCATGTGTTTATAAATTGTTTGTTTTATATCAATTATTCAAAATGACATAAATTTGTCTGCAATTATTATAATTAGATATCACAGAATTTCAGCAAACATGTGGACGTGCCGGAGTGGTTATCGGGCATGACTAGAAATCATGTGGGCTTTGCCCGCGCAGGTTTGAATCCTGTCGTCCACGTTTGTACCAATGCTTCTAGGAGTTCTCCAATGCTTATGGACTGGCCGCTAATGTGAGCAAGAGCTTTATTTATTTTGGAGGGGTGTAACTTATGGTCAGTGGCGGATCCAGGATTTTAATGTTGTGGGTGCTCCATCAGCTACCAATCACAAAATATAAGTGTACAAATTTAGCATTTTTCATAAGAAAGACAATCATATTTAAATATGATAGCGAATAAAAACTAATAAAAATTATATTTTGTATTAAAAAAAAAGAGAAGGAAGATGACAAAGTTTTTTCTATAAAATTTTGTTTACAGTTTGTGAAAGGAAAAAAAACAATCAGCATTAGGGAAGAAAAATAAATAAAATAAACAATTCAGCAAAATAAATTAAGAGAAAGAGGAGTAGGATTTTAAACCAAAAGTAACGTCCCTAAGGGGAATCGATCAGTGGCTGACAACCGAGAAACAACCTTGAGCACCCACTGATAACCATCAGATCAACCAAACCATTTGTTTCATGGGTGCTCACCTTTAAGTTTTATACGATTTTTCTTAATTTCAACATAAATATATCTAGTTCGATACGAAATTAATGGGTGCTCGAGCACCCGAAAAGTACCACGTGGGTTCGCCCCTGCCTATGGTGCAAGGAAAAATACTGGTGAATCTATGTTTTTCTAAAGGAAATCTACCTTTTTGATATCTTGGACTTCCACTAAGCACAAAAAGACTAGCCATTGATCAATGCCAACCATTAATCAACAAAATGGTAGGCAGAATTACAAGCTGGACAGCTAAGTTCCTATTATATGCAGGTAGGATGCAATTGATAAAAACAATCTTATTCTCCATACAAACTTTCTGGGCTCAAGTGTTTGTGCTACCAAAGAAGATTGTCAAGCTCATTGACTCCATATGTAGGAGTTTCTTATGGACAGGATAGGAAAAAGTATCGAAGAAAGTACTCCTTGCTTGGGATACCATATGCAAACCTAAGTCAGTAGGGGGTTAAATTTTACTAATATTACTGTGTGGAACAAAGGTTCTATTTGTAAGGCTCTGTGGAATCTGTGCAATAAAAAAGATAAAGTATGGGTGAAGTGGGTGCACACCTACTATATACAAGGGAAACCAATGAGGAAGTGCAAGCAAAGCAAGCGTGCAAGAGTCCTGGGTGGTACAAAAGATATTGAAGGCTAGGAATTATGTTGAAGAAGTTGGATATACAATGGAGGAGTTCACACAACTAGACAAATTCCACATAAGAAAGATGTATCATGTGATGAGAACGACCTTCGATAAGGTGGATTGGAGAAGGTTGATATGCAATAACATGGGGATGGAAAAATGGAAGTTTATTCTTCTTCTCGCCATACATGGGAAGTTGTATACAAGGGACAGATTGCATCGATGGGGAATCAACCGAGAGGTTCATTGTTGCCTTTGTGGGAATACTGATGGAAGCATTTCTCATATCTTCTTTGTATGTTCATTTGCGGCAGAAGTATGGGCCAACTTATTGAAGTGGCAAGGAATACAGAGGCCCCCTAAAGGATGGAGTGAAGAGATTCGCTGGGTAATTATTAATGCAAAAGGGAAAAATGCCAAGTAGCTAATTGTCTATACCATGTATGGGAAGAAAGGAACAAGAGGTGGTTCCTAAGTTCGAAGGGAACCAAAAGCGATAATCAGACATGTAATTTAGGAAGTGTTTCATCGAGGCTCGATGTTTCCACGTGTCCAGAACTGTCTGAGGCAGCTGAGCTTCTATCTATAAAAGAATTCTAGAACTATAAGATAATTCGAAGAGTTTAGTAGTATAGGCAAATATTGCTGAAGATGGGGATGCCCAATTCAGTGGTTTTTATTTCTATTCTAACATCGTTGGAAAATATAGTGCTGTAAATAATACTTGGGTGATAAAATGTTTTTATTTTCCAAAAAGAAAAGTCACACATGAATTATATTTATAATTATTTAACATAAAAATATCTAAATAACTTAGCAAGAACTAGCAGATTATGGTTGCTATTGATACATTTACGCAATTTTTAATTATTTTAATAAATAAGGTTTACGAGCCTGACTTTTAAATTTAAATAAGAATAATTAATCAAAACAAAAATTTTGATATAACTATTCTTCTATATAAATAAAAATTCAATAAGATAAAAAGACAAACCAAATTAAGGAGTGGAACTAGAAAAAAGTAGTTGTAAAATGATGAAACTTCAAATGCTCATAACTTTGGCCATGGATGTCCATTTCAAGAGATTTTTTTGTTTTTGAATTTGACCTAATCGTTCTTCTCGAATTGCTCTAGTACGATGGACTAGGGGGGGGGGGGGAGGGTCCACCAGAGAAGATGCAACACGCTAAAAGAGTTTATTTTTTTGAGATCTATGCAACCAAACTGCTGCAAGGCGGTTTGACCGAGCCAATTTTCTCATAAATGCCTTTTAACCCATCCAATTTTGAATTTCCCCCAATTTGGCTGAGGATTTTTATTCCTTTTTAGTAAAAATCTGATGAAACAAAATGGATTTTGAGTTCATAATACCTTGGTAATGCGTATGTGAATGTCAATTTTAATATTGCATAGTCAATTGTAGCAAACAAGGTTCTTAGTATTAGCGGACAAAATAAATAATAAAAAATGTTCATTAAATAACTACATGATAATTGCCTTGTTGGTTTAGCTTCTACTATTTTTTTGACTTCCACAATGTAGGTTCAAACAAGGCAAAGTCGATTAAAATAGATACGACTGCCCAACAATACATTGTTATGCATGAAGTGTGGCCAAATGCTCACTCCTTTTTGATTTTTTCATAGGTTAGGTATTCACATGTTGCCGACTCGACGTGTTGTGGTGCACGATACATGGTGGTTAGGGCCAATGGTGGCCATTACATGTAAAGGATCTACATGTAATGTTGTGGTGCAGTACCATGTGCAGGACTTTAAGATAAACGCCTCTAAGTTAGAATTTGGGGCTGGAAGCGATACATGCCCCCACCATAATACGCTTGCCTACCAGCAGGCCACCAAAAGGCATATGTCGTTGTCTAAGTCGTCGGGGTGCTCCGAGCTTTAGATTCATGGGCTAATATACATGAAAAATTAGGGAATTTGGCTGGTTCTTAAAAAAGGGCTTGTAAATGCAGAAATAAGCATTAAAGAAATGGGGTGAGTATATCTAAAGGTTCCCCAACTCATTACAAATGTCCTCATACAACTTTTTAAGAAAAAAATTTTGGGTGCTCCGGGCGCCAGATCAATGGGCTAATACACACAAAAAATTGGGAAATTTAGGCGGTTCGTAAAAAAAGGCTTGTAAATGCGGAAATGGGAGTTAAAAAAATAGTGTGAGCATACGTGAAGGTTCCCCAACTCATTACAGAGGTTCTCATAAAGTTTTTTGAGAAAATAATTTTGGTAGCGTCGGGCGCCAGATCCATGGGTATATACACACGAAAAATTGGAGAATTTGCGCACTTCTTAAAAAAGGGCTTGCATATGCAGAAATGAGCGTTAAAAAAATGGTGTGAGTATATATGAAATTTCTTTAACTCATTACGGAATTCCTCATAAAGGTTTTTTAGAAAAGAATTTTGGGCGCTCCGGGCAACACATCCATAGGCTTAACACACGAAAAATTAGTGAATTTGGGCGGTTCTTAAAAAAGGTCTTGTAAATGTGGAAATGGGCATTAAAAAAAATGGTGTGAGCATACGTGAAGGTTCGCCAACTCATTACAGAGGTCCTCATAAAGATTTTGGAGAAATCTTTTTTTGGTGCTCCGAGCGCCAGATCCATAGGCATACACAAAAAATTGGGAAATTTGGGCGATTCTTAAAAAAGGGCTTGTAAATGTGGAAATGGGCGTTAAAAAAATGGTGTGAGTATACGTAAAGGTTCCCCAACTCATTCCGGAGGTCCTCATAAATTTTTTGGAAAAGAAATTTTGGGGGCTCCGGGCGCCAGATTCATGGGCTAATACACACGAAAAATTGGGGAATTTGGGCAGTTCTTAAAAAAAGGCTTGTAAATGCAGAAATGGGAGTTAAAAAAAATAGTGTGAGCATACGTGAAGGCTTCCCAACTCATTACGGAGGTCCTCATAAAGTATTTTGAGAAAAAGAAATTAGGTGCTCCGGGCGCCAGATCCATGGGCTTATATACACGAAAAATTGAGGAATTTTGGCGAGTCTTAAAAAAGGGTTTGTAAATGTGGAAATTGGCATTAAAAAATGGTGTGAGTATACGTGAAGGTTTCCCAACTAATTACAGAGGTCCTCATAAGTTTTTAGAGAAACAAATTTTGGGTGCTCCGGGCGCCAGATCCATGGGCATTACACACGAAAAATTGGGGAATTTGGGCCGTTCTTAAAAAAAAGGCTTGTAAATGTGGAAATGAGTGTTAAAAAAATGGTGTGAGCATACGGGAAGGTTCCCCGACTAATTACGTATGTCCTTATAAAGTTTTTTGAGAAAAACTTTTTGGGTGCTCCGGACGCCAGATCCATGGGCTAATACGCACAGAAAATTGGGGAATTTGGGCGGTTCTTAAAAAAGGGCTTGTAAATGCGGTAATGTGATGTAAAGTTTTTTTTGTGAGTATACGAGAAGGTTCCCCAACTCATTACAGAGGTCCTCATAAAGTTTTTTGAGACAAAAAAATTGGATTCTCCAGGCGCCAGTTCCATGGGCTAATACACACGAAAAATTGGAGAATTTGGGTGGTTCTTAAAAGAGGGCTTGTAAATGCGGAAATGGATGTTAAAAATAGTGTGAACATACTTGAAAGTTCCCCAATTCATTATGGAGGTCCTCATAAAGTATTTTGGAGTAAAGAATTTGGGTGCTCCGGGCGCTAGATCCATATTCTTATACACACGAAAAATTAGGAAATTTGGGCGTTCCTTAAAAAAGGGCTAGTAAATGAGGAAATGGGTGTAAAAAAATGGTGTGAGTATATGTCAAGGTTTCCCAACTCATTACAGAGGTCCTCATAAAGTTTTTTGAAATTTTTTTTTTGGTTTTTCGGGCGCTAGATCCATGGGCTAATACATACGAAAAATTGGAGAATATGGGTGGTTCTATAACAAGGGCTTGTAAATGCGGAAATGGGGGTTAAAAAAATGGTATGATTATATGTGAAAGTTCCAAACTCATCACATAGGTCCTCATAAATTTTTTTGAGAAAATTCTTTGGGTGGTCCGGGCGCCAGATCTATGGGCTAATTATTACACAAGAAAAATTATGGAATTTGGGTGGTTCTTAAAAAGGGCTTGTAAATGCGAAAATGAGCATTACAAAAATGGTGTGAGTATACGTGAAAGTTCCCCAACTCATTCCAGAGGTCCTCATAAAGTGTTTTGAGCAAATATTTTTTGGTGCTCTGGGCGCCAAATCCATTGGCTAATACACACAAAAAATTGTGGAATTTGGGTGGTTCTTAAAAATAGGCTTGTAAAGGCGGAAATGGCGTTAAAAACTTGGTGTGAGTATACGTGAAGGTTTCCCAACTCATTACAGAGGTCCTCATAATATTTTTTGAGAAAAAAATGTTTTGGTACTCTGGGCGCCAGATCCATAGGCTAATACATACGAAAATTTAGGGAATTTGGGTGGTTCTTAAAAATGGGACTGTAAATGCAGAAATGGGCGTTAAAGAATGGTGTGAGCATACGTGAAGGTTTCTCAACTCATTACGGAGGTCCTCATAAATGCTTTGAATTTTTTTTTGGGTGCTCCAGGCGCTAGATCCATAGGCTAATAAACACGAAAAATTGGAAAATTTGGGTGATACTTAAAAAAGGGTTTGTAAATGTGGAAATGGACGTTATAAATGGTGAGTATACGTGAAGTTTCCCCAACTCATTACGGAGGTCTTCATAAAGTTTTTTGAGAATATTTTTTTGGGTGCTCCAGGCGCTTGATCAATTGGCTAATACACACGAAAAATTAGGGAATTTGGGCGGTTCTTAAAAAGGGCTTGTCAATGCGGAAATGGGCGTTAAAAAAATGGTGTGAGCATACTTGAAGGTTCCCCTACTTATTACAGAGGTCCTCATAAAGTATTTTGAGAAAAAACTTTTGGGTGCTCCGGGCGCCAGATTCATAAGCTAATACACACGAAAAATTAGGAATTTAGGCAGATCTTAAAAAAGGGCTTGTAAATGCGGAAATGGGTGTTAGAAATGATGTGAGCATACGTGAAGGTTCGCACCTCATTACGGAGGTTGTCATAAAGCTTTTTGAGAAAACAATTTTAGGTGCTTCGAGCGCCAGATCCATGGGCTAATACACATGAAAAATTGAGGAATTTTGGTGGTTCTTAAAAAGGGCTTGTAAATGCGGAAATAGGCGTAAAACAAATGGTATGAGCATACGTGAAGGTTTTCCTATTCATTACGGAGGTCCTCATAAAGTTTTTTGAGAAAAAACTTTAGGGTGATGCGGGCCCCAGAACCATGGGGTCATTATACACACGAAAAATTGGAGAATTTAGGCAGTTTTTAAAAAGGGCTTGTAAATGCGAAAATAGGTGTTAAAAATAGTGTGAGCATACGTGAAGGTTCTCCAACTCGTTATGGAGGTCGTCAGAAAGTTTTTTGAGTAAACAATTTTGGGTGCTCCAAGCACCAGATCCATGGGCTAATACACATGAAAAATTGAGAAATTTTGGCGGTTTTTAAAAAAGGGAATGTAAATGCAGAAATGGGCGTTAAAAAAATTATATGAGCATACCTGAAGGTTCCCCAACTGATTACAAAGGTCCTCATAATGTTTTTTTGAGAAAAAAAATTGGGTGTTCCGGACGCCTGATCCATGGGCTAATACACACGAAAAATTGGGAAATTTGGGCGGTTGTTAAAAAAAGGGTTCTAAATGTGGAAATGAGCGTTAAAAAATTGGTGTGAGTATATGTGAAGGTTCCTCAAATCATTACGGAGGTCCTCATTATGTTTTTTGAGAAAAAAAATTTGGGTGCTCCGGGTGTCAGATCAATGGGCTAATACACACGAAAAATTGGAGAATTTGGGTGGTTATTAAAAATAGGGCTTTTAAATTCGGAAATGGGCGTTAAAAAATGGTGTGAGCATACATGAAGGTTCCCCAACTCATTAAGAGGTCATTATATTATTTTTTTAGAAAAGAATTTTAGGTCCTCTGGGCTCCAGATTCACGGGTAAATACAAACGAAAAATTAGGGAATTTGGGCGGTTCTTAAATATGGCTTGTAAATGTGAAAATAGGCGTTAAAAAATCGTTTGAGTATACGTGAAGGTTCCCCAAATCATTACGGAGTTCCTCATAATATTTTTGAAAAAAACATTTTGGATGCTCCGGATGCCAAATCCATGAGCTGATATACACGAAAAATTGGAGAATTTGGGCGGTTCTTAAAAAGGGGCTTGTAAATGCGAAAATGTGCATTAAAAATTTGTGTGAGCATATGTGAAGATTCCTTGACTCATTACGGAGGTCCTCATAATGTTTTTTGAGTAAACAATTTAGGTGCTTCGGGCGCCAGATCCATGGGATAATACAAACGAAAAATTAGGGAATTTGGTCTATTCTTAAAAAAACGGCTTGTAAATGTGGAAATGGGCATTAAAAAATGGTGTGATTATACGTGAAGTCTCCCCAACTCATAACGGAGGTCCTCATAAAGTTTTTTCATAAAAAATTAGGGTGCTCCTGGCGCCATATCCATGGACTAATATACACGAGAAATTCAGAAATTGGGCGGTTCTTAAAAAACACTTGTAAATACGAAAATGGGCATTAAAAAATGGTGTGAGTATAAGTGAAGGTTCCCCAACTCATTACGGAGGTCCTCATAATATTTTTTGAGAAAATAATTTTGGGTCATTCGGTCCCTAGATCTATGGGCATTTAGACACGAAAAATTAGGGAATAAGGGTGGTTCTTAACAAAGGGCTTATAAATGTATAAATAGGCGTTAAAAAATTGTGTGAGCATATTTGAAGGTTCCCTAACTCATTACAGAGGTCCTCATAATGTTTTTTGAGAAAAAACAATTTTGGTTGCTCTGGGCACCAGATCGATGGGCTAATACACAAAAAAAATTGGGGAATTTAGGCGAAGGTGTGAGTATAAGTGAAGGTTCCCCAACTCATTGTGGAGGTCCTCATAAAGTTTTTTAAGATAAATATTTTGGGTGCTCCTAATGAGTCCACAATTTGGACTTATTTAGGGCTTTATTTTGATAGATTTAGTGTCCTCAAATGCATAT
Organism: Solanum acaule; assembly: GCA_036250505.1. Classification (NCBI taxonomy): domain Eukaryota; kingdom Viridiplantae; phylum Streptophyta; class Magnoliopsida; order Solanales; family Solanaceae; genus Solanum; species Solanum acaule. The sequence continues at coordinate 5,430 of JAJOOR010010034.1, read as the reverse complement.
TTTGTCTCAATAACTGACGAAAAGCCTTGAGGTTTAGGTATTTAGAGTTTAAGGCAAAGCATGGAAACTACTTGGCAAAAAGGAACAAGGCAGCTGAAAAGATGAAGAAAAGAAGGCTTAAGGATCGCCTAATGCGTTAGGCGAGTCACAGAATGGCCTTAACCTCGCCCAATGTTCCAGTGTTCTGAGCCCTACAGGAAAAGATCAAGTTGGCGATGAAAAGGAGCGGTCGACGCATCGCCGAACAGTTTCGCGAAGCAACACCATATCGCCTAATGATTCAAAATGCAAAGATGCTAAAGGCAAAACCTGAAAGGCGATGAACTAGACTAAAAGGTGGATCACCGAGTGCATCGGCGATCCCGACTAACTGCGCCGAGTGATCCTTCGCAGCACAAATTTTTGAAAACTATAAATACCCATTTAAATATGTAGCTTAGTATCACGTTGTAGCGAATTATTACTGATTTTTAGAATATTTTCAGTTTTAGTTCTTAGAGTTTTTGGGAGACATTGTTCTTGAGCTTCAAGGTTTTGAAGGTTTTCAACTCCAAGAAATTGGAAGTGGGTCTTGAAGAATCTTCATCCTTGACGTGTTTAAAGACATTATTTATCGTACCCATTTGATGAAAACACTTTTTGGTATCGATTTCTATCTCTTTTTCATGTCTAGCTAAAACCCCAATTCTTGGGGTGTGATTATGTAAATATGGGTTAAATTGCTCATTGTTAGTCTATTTGTTGTTTAAATGTGATTTCGTTTAGTAGTTGTGTTTGAACTTAATGGGATTGTAGTTGCAAATATGATTTCATCTTAGTGTTTTTGGCCTGCTCGAGAGAGGTTTCAAAACCAAAACTACTAAATCGATAGCCTGTGGTTATTGGGTCGTCGTGGGTTCAGCTCGAGAGAGTGAATCATAGACCTTCTCCCACACATTCAGCTCAAGAGAGTGAATGGGCTAAGGCAATGGTTGTGCTTAATTGCTGCAACTTGGTGTTTGAAAGAAACCGAGTTGATTCGGGGTAAGTTGTTCGAGAGAAAACTTACCCCCACTAAAGTCTAGCTTAGTTACAAATGTTCAGCGATTTACTACCAATAGCATTTACCCGATTGTTTATTTTATCCCATATTCCTATCACATCCCAAGAATCTCGTCTCCCTATTTCGCATCTTTATATTTTTGCTGCTTTTGTTTCTTAGTTGTATACAAACCCTCCATTGATAATTGACATTCATGTCACTTTTAGATTTAGTATGTTTTTATTCGTAAATATTTATAGCTATGATTGATTAGAACTAAATTTTACTTTTCTATTTGATTCTCGACTACTAAATGCTCTCTGTGGGAATGATCCCAACCCTTGGTTGGGTTATATTACTACTCGCGATCATTGGCACTTGAACTGTAAGTAGTGTCATAATACGTGAAGTCAAAATGGTGCCGCTGCCGGGGAGTGGTGTTACTTGAGAATGTTTAGTTAAGTTGGATTTTATTCTTGCTAGTTGTAGTAACACTAACTTAATTTTTAGTTTTAGTTGTGTTTTGCTTGTTTGTGTATTGCAACAAGAAAGATGAGTGTGAATGGTAATTCTGGGTATCAAACGGATCACCCCCTTTTGAAATTACTGAATCTTAGGGACAACCTCCTAACATTCAAACAAGTGGGGGGTGAAACTATCCATGAGATGTGGCCTAGGTTTAAGGCATTACTACAGCAGTGCCCAGCTCATGGGATGCCTGATAAATTGCTGCTGGAATGCTTCTATCGGGGGCTTTGTCCCGAAAATAGAAGCATTGCTGATCAACTCTTTACAGGTTGTTTGACACAACCCTATGAAGTGGTAGCCCAACTCCTTGATGTCATGGTTAAAGCCAACAAGGAAGCAGAAAAGGACCAAGAATAGGTTGCATTGTTGATTCAGCTGGATGATCTATCCAAGAAGGTAAAGAAGTTGGAAGCAACATTTAAGAAGAAGAGCAAGTACCTTCCCCCTCGCAAGTGTAAAAACATGAAGCAACACGAGGGTGGAAAAAATGGAGAGTTCCTCTCACTTATTCTACACAAATCGAGGAACAAGACACAGAGTGTAGAATGAGATAAAACAGAATGTCGAAATGCTAAATCAGATGATGACCTCCCATTCCATGATATTTCAGCTACAAGACGCCCAAATAGGCCAAGTGTTGTCATGTCTCTACTCACAGCATAAAGAGGGGTTACCTAGTGAGACTATGGCTAACCCCGAGAATGAGGTTTGAATGGTGACTTACGTCGTGCCACGACGTTAACTAAGGCGTTGTTTGGGAGCCAACCCAAAACCCTTTATTGCTTTATTTTTGTTTAGAAATAATGGTGTGTTGATTTTGCAAGTTAAAGTGTGGAGAGTGTTTGAAAATTGCAGGTTGGCAAGTTACAGTGTCCAGTTGGCGCATCGCCGAATATGTTAGCGCGCCCGATCTAAACCGCCGTTTGACTTAAGACATCTTCAAAATGGAGTCTGTAAAATTCGGCGATCCCAGGTAATTATTGGCGTGTCGCCGACCAGCTCGGCGAACCCGACGTAGACCGCCATTTGGACCCCCACATTAACTGGAGGGCCTGTAAAACTCGGGGAGGTAAGTGAGTACTAGGCGTGTCGCCGAGTTCGACTAACGTCACCTAATGGGCGAAGAACTGGATGATTTACTAAAGGCCAATGGTTTCAAAGTTTCAAAATCATTGTTTTCCCTCGCTTTCAAACTTCCCAAACTCGCACCTAGTTAGTATTTTCAATATTTTTGCATTCCATAAGTATTTTGGTAGTTGATTGGTACTCGGACTTTGGATTAGATTGCCGCCTAGCCTTTCAAAATACTTTAATCGGCATAAAAGGTTGGTTTTCCAAACCCCAAGTTTATTTTATTAAATTTGTAATCATTTGCAATGATCTTATCTTAGTGATGTGTGTGTTGGGCTTCTCTGATAGGATTAGAATGTTTGATAATCTTGCCAGTATTGCTCTGATTATCGAATGCCCATAAATTTGTGCCTTAAAATGAATTAAATTTTGTGGGGTTGTGCTTGCATGTTGGTTAGATTGGTTGGGTGAATTTCGAGTAGCCCGTAAATGGCGTAAATTACACAATGATAGAGTGGATAACACTATTCTTAAGGGAAGAAGACGTCAAATGGCCAAATTTGGAGAAATCGGGAGAAGTCTGAGTATCCCGAGGTGATAGGTGTTATGGGTCTGAGCTTAATTTAACTAGTGCATGCTTTGATTTTATTTTCGGAGGTTGCGGGGTTGAATTCGAGAAGTTGGGTTGAAAAATAGGCACGTTGGGCCGTTTGGCGAGTTGGGTCGAGCTCGTCGAACCACTCGGCGGTTTGCCTAACGTCCCGATCTTGCCTTTAATTTCATGCTTATTGAGTAGTTGAATTCTGTAACTTTCGGCGAGAAGCCTGAGGTCGCCGAAGGTCTTTTTAATTGCCCTTTGTCTCCGCCCCTGAACCCTTTCTGCACTAGAACTTTTGGCGGGTTAGCCCTTGCTCGCCAAAAGTTATCAGCGATTCGCCAAAAAAGGACCTTTCATCGCTGACTTGCTGAGAATTTTGAGCCAATCCTTTCGGCGAGCCCGATTTAGCTCGCCAAAGAGATTCGGTGACTCGCCGACTTGATCGGCGAGTATGTCTGCAATTATATTTCTGTGCTTTAATATGAATATTTACTAATTTCTCTCTGATGTTTTGCAGATATGGTACGGACAATTCTAGATCCGACACCCCAGAAAAAAGCACGGGGAATTACTATAAGTGAAGGGGGATCGAATCCTCTAAAGAAAAGAAGGCAAGAACTCCCACTGGGAGACAAAGGAAAAAGAAAGAAGCAGACATCTGAGAGAGGGCTGTTGACACCAAAGCTAATTTGTCTGAGCCTGAGGACGAGCAACCTTTGATTTACCGAAGGAATGAGCTCCGGGCTAGATCTCAGCCCACATCCACCAGAGTTCCTCATGCATCCACACCAGCAGAATCACTGCCAGCTCAGACACCTCCTGTAGCTCCCGTGCCACCAGTCGTTCCTGCACATAGACTCATCAACAGGTTGAAAGAAGATGGTTTACGAACCATACTTGAGGAGAAGTTATTATTAACTGAGGGTCTGGAGGATAAATACTCAGATGTGCTAGAAACTCTAAACTACTATAGATTTAATCAATTTACCAGGCCCGAGGCCCTTATGTTCCTTCATGGATTCGGGAGTTCTATATAGCTTATGGGGAATTGGTGCCGAAGAGTAGGAAAAAGGCCAGCGAGTTCAAACCAGTGAAGTCGTTCATGGTCAGAAGTAAGGAAGTTGGGTGCAACAACGAGTACATTAACATTGTATTGGAGAGAACGTTGCACTCTACACGTCCTTACAAGGGTTTATGTCACGACTCGAGCCTACACCTTGGACGTGGCCGGCACTCGAGAACCATTGTTGGTCCCCAAGAGAACCCTCATCCTGGCTGACTACAAGCAGAAGACTAACTCAAGCATACAAAAGCTTCAAAATTGAATAAAAATTCATGAAACTGAAATACAAAACTTTAACTCAAATGAAAAACTCTGAACATAAAAATAATATTCAACTCGCCATAAAATAGGTAACTTAAGTCTTTAAACATTTAACAAAATAAATGATACAAACATCTCAACTATACCGACTATCTATGAAGCCTCTAACTGTTAAAGATGGAAGTTGGGACAAGACCCACGACATCCTGACTAAACTGAAAAGTAAATGATATCCTCCGGAAACAAGGAGGTTCACCATAGCTAACTCGAACTTCTGGATGTATCAACGAAACTCCTATTGATGACCTTGAATACTTGTGTCTACATCATGAGAAGATGCATGCCAAATGGCTCAGTACGTGGAATGTACGAGCATGTAAGAGGAAATCTAAAACATAAACTTAAGCTTGAACTTTAATAAAAAGGAAACATACTTACCTCTTCTCAACTCAAAGAAATATAGCTCAACTCAAAGCAACATAGCTCAACTCAATGATAAGATATTCAACTCAGAGGTATACTCAAGGATACTCAAAACTACTCAAACTGACTCAACTCAAAAGTACTCAAGTATAAGATACTTAACTCGAAATACTCAAGGATAATGCAAGAGTAAAAGATGCAATATATATGAAAAACTGTAAAAATGTAGATAGCAACTCAATGTATTGAAAAATACAATAAAACTCAGTAGGTATATAAACATTACAATATAACTCTGTGGGAGATTCTCTAACCGACAACCACCACTATGAGCCTAAGTGATGATACAACGTTTTACCTCACGCTACCAAGGACCGTCCTATACCTTGCCGGGGGTATAGAACCTAACTCACTAAGTGGATCCACTAGTCTATGCTAAAAGCATCTTAAGGAGTCATCTAAAAA
>JAJOOR010010033.1:0-29839 GCA_036250505.1 Solanum acaule | reverse complement strand
CTTAAATCAAAATCAAATTAATACTAATGCAAAAAGAAAATCAACTCAACACTAAGAATGACAATAATATTGAATATTTGTTCTTTAGTTTTACATTGATTTAGACAATTAAAATACATAATCTAATTTTAATTTCCTTTAATATTTAGTCATGTAACTAATACTCATTAAACTTAATTTTAGCATGATTTAGTACTTTTAAATTATGATCATTTTCATTATGACTTGTTAATTTGCAATATTTGTTTTACGCGATTTCATTATTATTATTATTAATTTTGTTGGATATTTTTGTGTCATTAATCATATCATATTGTGTTACTATGTTTTTAAGAAACATCTTAGATAATTGTATTTTGGTAGATATAAAAAAATATTTGAAGTACAAGTAAATTATATGTTTGTATGAATACTTTACCGGAAAAACTCGAAAAACCGAAAAACCCAAAAAAATCCGAAAAAACCCGAGGTTGAAAAACCCGAGTTTTATTGGTTTGGTTTGGTTTATAAATTTAAAAATTCGACACAAATGGTTTGGTTTGATAGTTGAAAAACCCGAACCAATCCGGCCATATACACCCCTAGTTACAAGAATAATGGAGGAATTAAGAATGGAATAATGAGAGGGGTAACCAATGCCTCTAACGTGCATTGGCACAACGGCCAATAATGCCTTTGGTTATTAATTATCCACTAAGGCACACATGTTTATCCATTGCAAGCAATGATCCAGTAGATGCTCCAATGAATAGACAAACAAAAATTGTTAATGTGGCCATTCCAAAGTAGAATATAATATAATATTAAAATGCTGACCAACAGATGCAGTAACGACCTGACCCGGTCGTTATGAGTAGGTCGATAGTGAATGAATTTAGGTAAGAAATTTTTTTGGATAGTGGCTTAAATTTTGTTGACTAGGCCAGTCACGTATGGAATCTAGGCTAGGTGAGGTCTAGGGTCATCCAAATATAGAAAGGGTTTAATTTTGAGGTTTGGTTGATATATTCTTGTAGCCAAGATATTAAGGAGTCCATAAGGCCTTTGGGAATTGAATTCGGGTCAGTAGAACTCCTGAAATTGAACTTGGCATGAAAAGTATGTGTCGAAACGTGTCAAGGGAGAGTTTTTGTTATACAAATGACATTTTACTGGAGTTTAGGTTGCAAAACTTTTGTCGATCTCGCTATAGCGGTAGACGTCTCGCTGTAGCGGAGTGTGCAGACCGCTATAGCAAGGCTAGTTGTCATTATAGCGAGCTGGGCCGGTATAGCAAGATGAATTGGGATTTTATGCAGAAAACAGTCCAAAACTTCTATTTTCTGTACTTTGAATTTATGCAGAAAACAACCCAAAATATCAGCTCAATGTATTTTCTAACGTTGTTTTGAATTTTCTCTTTATTTTAAAAAAGTGAATTTTGTTAAATGAATGATATATAAATATTTCTGCTTGAGGAATTTGTTCTCAAATGAACTAAACATCATTCTATACTCTTGAAATCTAAAGGGTAACCAACAATTTTATAGCTATTCTCTTTGTTATGTCCCTTCAATTCACAAAATTTACATTATAAACTGTAATTCCTATTCATTTAAATAATAGTCTCACACTTCAACATGAACATGTTGATTTAGTATCGACTCTCATCAAAGTACAATGCCATTGACATAAATCAAGATGCTAAAAAGGAAATAGCATGGACTTGTTTGTTCACCAACTCTTGCTACAACTTTATAAATTTTGCTAATTGGCTATGTGTGGAATAATAAAATAAGAAAAGAAAAGGAAAAGTGTGTAGAAATTCCACAGCTTTTTGTCAACCAAAAATAAATAAATTAAAGTCAGCCCTTTGAGATGTATTTTGTCATTTATCTTTACGTGTTTAAATGATTATTTTTATCTATTTAATTTTAAGAAATTAAGAAATAATTTATTTTATTTTTTTATTATTAAGTATTAATTATTTAAAATTCATTTTTCAATCAGTGAAATGATTTATAATAATTAAAGATAAAATAATAAACTAATTATTTTATTTATTATTTTTAAAAGAACATGTCAAATCAATTATAGACGAAGAAATAGAGTGAAGACGAGCCAAATTTATAAAGTAGATACAATATTAATTAATTGGATGGAACTATTGATGGATTTGAACCGTTATCTCAACTATTTATTTAACTATTAAAAATGAGTTCACAGAAAAAGTCAATCTAAGAAAGCTCCTTTGAGTCGGTTTTAATTGACTTATATTAAGTGTTTTCAAATCAAAATAATTTTTAAATATATTTATAGTATTTGGATAAAATAAAAAAAATATTTTTGAACATTTGATATTAGACTAAAAAATCAAAATAAATCAAAAGTTATAAGTTAGTATTCTTAATTTATATATTTTAACTTATAAGTCAATCCAAACAGACTCTTTATAAATAATGGACAGAGATACTTATCGTTCAATGCCTTTAAATAATTATAAAATAATCAATAAATATAATATATATATATATATATATTATAAGTCTGGAATCGATAATTAAATTTGACCAACATAACACACCAGGTAAAAGTACACACTTTCAATTTTCAAAATTTAACTTTTTGATTAGGTAGACCTAATTAAGAGTGAGACAATTAGCCATTGACAATTTCTAGGAACACAACTACATCTACATCTACATAAATAGAACAAATGAATTTAATGAAGGAAAATGACCTAAAATTATTATTTAAAATTCTATTAATTACAAGTTGATCAAGTAGGAACAATAATTGGAGCTTGTGGGACCCACCTCTCATTTGGTGTGGACTCCCACCCTAATTCCTTACTATATGATACTCTAAAATGTTTTGGAATCCAAATTTCAGATTTGGATTTTCTTTCTTTTGCAAATTCTCTTTCTTTTTCTTCAATTATTGCCTTTGATTGCTTTGCTTTATCCCAATTTCTAGTTAGGATTGATTGACTTACTTCTGCCCATACAACTGTTGATTCACTTGGCATAACAACCTAATAAACACAAGAAACAAATGATATTTTTTGAATCATCTATTAAATTAAAAGGAAAAAAGAAGAATCGTGATAGATTGACATGCAACATTAAAAAATGATGAATCGCTTGAATGGAGGCACATGTGATTCATATAGAGGGTTCTATTTCAAGATTAAGACACAGTTGATTGATTAATCATATTTAATTATAAGTCATCCAAAATACTAGTTGTATTAGCAAATTGAATTTGTTTAAAATATTTCACACAGTAGAAAACACACAAGAAGTAATTATTGCTTCTTCTCTTTACAAATCTATATTTATTCAATTGATTGAGTGTTAATTAAGTGAGACGATTAAAATAAGATAGAGCATAGATTAGATAAATAGCCTTATAATTAAACTATTAAATGTTTTTTTATAAATAAAAGATTTCTTCCTTGCATTCCTTCCTCTTAGAGAAAAAAAAAGTAAATTAGTTTGGATTGGCATAGGCATAAAACATTTTATGGAATGTATGTTGTGCAGAATCAATAATTTGAATAGAAAGGATTACTATTTTAGTACTCTCTGTCTCATATTAATTATCATGTTTTTTCACACTTCTTTAAAAAAAATCATAAATAAAAAACATTTCTTACTAATTGATCCTTACCTCTTTTGGATGTAATAAATATTATATATTTTTAAAAAATAATTAATTTTATTTTGATTTTGTAGATTAACGAACCATTTTTTAGGGATATTTTTAGTAATAATGATTTAAAATAAGGTGTTTCGATTGGCTTAAAATTTGATCAAACCTACTTTTAAGTCAGTTTTCGACTTCTAGAAGTGTTTGACAGATATAAAAAATAACTTAAAATAAGTTACGAAGTGTTTGACAAGGTAAAAAATGACTTAAAATAAGTCAGAAACCAAAAGTATTAAAAATCATTTCAATTTGACTTTTTATTTTCGACTTAAAAGCTACTCCCTCCGTCCCATTTTATATGCCATCCCTTTCTATAAATAGCTGGACCACAATACTTGTCATTTTATAAAATTTATGCATAAATTACCATATTTTGCCTATTATACCCTTGATAGAATAGTTAATTAATCTTGTCATTTATTAATAAAGTTGACTTAAGAAACATTAAATAAGGGTAGAAGGGTAAAGTTACATCATTTTTTAATACAAGTGCAAAATAAAAAGGTGACATATAAAATGGGACGGAGGAAATACTTTTTTTATGCCAATCAAAACGGGCTCTTAGCGTCTTTGAAGAAACTTTTAAAATGTCATGAATACAAATTTGTTTAACCAAAGAGATTTCAGTGTGTGCATATTAGCTCCAAAATTTCATGTTTTTTTTTTAATTTTTATTTTGAGCAATTTAATAACAATATCCATTTTTCTATAAGAATTAAAGAAATATTACCTTTGGATCTTTCACAATAGGAGTCTTCATTCCAGATAGTGATTCCTTTGCATTGTAAATCTCATTCACTTTTCCTGTAGTTATATCCTTAGTTGTCACACTTCTGTGGCAACAAATTAAAAAAATTAATTTTTTCACGTTAGATCAAAAATATTTTTTCTAAGAGAATGAAGTCTTCAAATGACATCCACACTGACTATCAACCCAACTTGGTTGAATCTAGCTTATTTGTATCACGTTCACGTGAATTCAATATTTTAATTTATATATAAGAATTTAGTAAAATTGTAACAATGAGTAGATATGAACACATAACTTTAAACATATAATAGGTTTAATGCTTAAATCTTAAAAATTAAATTCATAATATTAAAATCTTGAATCTGCCTCTGCAATCACTTCCCAATACTCCCATCACCATCACCCTAACACCCCTACCCCAACTCCATAGTATTTTCCTAGATTTCATACAAATATATTTTGAGATAATATTTTTTGATTTCTACTTATTTACCAACAAACACAAAAATAAATCACATATTTTTCATAGAAAACATTTTCCTTCATACCAAACATACCCCTATACCATACACATCTTTTATATTTTGGTTTCTGGTCAAGCTGTAGAGGGTATCGCGAGACAGCTTGAAGCAGAGGGAAAAATACGAGGTACGCTATTGCTTAGTGTAGCTTTTATGTTTCTCTAACAAAAAACAAATAATAGGAAGGAGGAAGGAATTTATAATATAAAGTGCAAATTTACCTATCCCAATGTCCATTGATCTCACAAATTGTCTTTGAAGTTGAAGTGACAAAAATGTTGCCTTTAATTGATCTATATCCTTTGTTGCTTAAGAAAGAAGCTCCTTGGTAACATAAATCAGCTTGAAGATCACTTTCTTCACACTTAATTGTTACATTTCCAATCCAATCAACACCAGGATATGGAAGAAGTTTAATCACCAATTTTGGTGAGTTCATTACATAATTTTCTTGTTTATTTAGAAGCCTCAACTCCTTTTTTCCATGTACCTCAGTTTCAATTTTTGTACCTATGGCATATTGAAATCGTCCGTCTTTTAGTAAACGTATATATAGTGTATAATAAACAATTCAATTATTATGCAAAAGAACTCAAAAAAAGAAACTGTTTGAGTTAAATTTGGGACAAAGAATTTATATATAGATGTTAAATGAAAGATTTTTATTTGAATGGCTAAAGTACAATTTTTGAGAAAGCTATTTTATAGATTATGTGAGAATAACGAATTAAAACAGAATCTAATTCATGTTCATGTTAACAGAAGAGGAGATTAAATACTAAGACGTTTAGGAGAAAAGGTTGACCTAAGAAAATAGAAAATCCAAATTATTCTCTTTCCTTTTGTTAATTGAAGAGATAATTAGAAAAAATAAAACAAAGTATAAAAAATGAAAGAAAAGAATATAAAGATTGGTTAAAATAATTAATAGTACCATAGAACTTTGGGACAGGATTATGGCACCATATCATTTCAATATTCTCTTTCTCATCAGTTGCATGAAGAGCAGTCACTGGTGGATGGTGGGACACCTAAAATAATAAAACACCAAATTTAGATTATTTTTTTCAACAATCAATTTCTCATAAAAATGTGTCTTTTTTTCTTTCAATTATGAGACAGAAAACATTCTATAAGTACCAACCGTGAGATCCTTTTATTAAAAATAAATAAAAATTCTTAAACTTCAAACCATTATGAAACCGTAATTCGGAATTCTAACAAAGGTGATATAGTACTCAACAAGACTCGAACCCGAACAGAAAAACTGGCCTAATTGATTTGGGTTCGCAATCGGCCCATTTGTCATCTCTTTAGAAGAAGGAAGACAACATCATATACTAAGCCCAGCTGCAACTAGGCCCACCACTTCATGGGTAATGATTAATGAAACTTTTCCAATATTCCTAGATTTTAAAGGGAAACTTACATTAATTCCACTAGTTTAGAAGTTAATTACTTAGAGATACTCTAGTTTACGAATCTTACCAAATTTTAGTCCATCTAGATACATTCAGATACGTCCAGATATATGTATCTCGAGATATATAGGATCAAAATTAGGTGTATTTTTTTCTAGGTACATTGTATCTAGTGGAATCACATGTATCTGGGATACATAACAAATCTCACTCGCCCTCCTCCCATATCGCTCGCTACTCTCCTATGTATCTGGAATACCAGATATATGTGAATCACACCAGATACATGCAAATACATGTATCTAGTGTGTATCTTGTGTGATTCACATGTATCTAAGTTACATAACGAATCTCGCTCACCTCTCTCCTTATTTTAGTGTATTTGGTAGCAAAATACATGTATCTAGGTGTATCTTCCTCAATATATATTAGGAAACTCTTAATTAGTGGTAAGAAACATAATATTTTAAAAGTATGTAGTTTATTCAAATGAGATTTATAATATATCCAGACTTCTCTTAGTTAAAATTTAACCATCTCTCTAACCTCCTTCTAATAGAAAGAATGAAATTACTAGTAGTATTGAACTTCAAACATAAGAAGCCAAGGTGGATTAAGGAATTTCCAAGGTGGAGACCATCAGTCCATTCTCCGATCAATGTGGGATTTTTACCCACTCTAACAGTTCAAATATTTAAAAGAGGAAATACATACTTTTATGAGGAGAGGTAGTAATACAAGAAAGTCGTTAATATCTCTAAAGAAAACTATCTAGGATTAATCCTTTACCTAACAATTGAAAGATATAAAAAAGTTATTTTCAATAGACCTTTGCTCCAGATGAAATATTTTTAAAGCATTCACATATTATAAAACAATTAAAAGAGAATATTTCTATACCTGTTCCAAGAGAACATTGAGAGAGGCTCTAGAGACATGATGAGTCTCACCAAGAATAGGATTATAAGGAGCCACACCAAACATTAAAGGCCTCAAAGTGGATATGCTCCAACCCACCACTGATTTCAACCTTTCAAGTGAATTCTCCCCTTTCCCACACGTGCTTAACATGTCATTGTTGATACAATACACTGTTTCCCCATAACATTGCAACTGTGATTTTGGGAGGTTGAATAATGGAGGTAGCTGAAATTACATTCCCAAAAAAAAAAAGAGACTTTAATTATCAATAAAAATAAGTCATAAAACTTCAAGCATAGATCAAATTGAGCATGATGTGTATAATTAAAAGAGGTGACATATGTTATGTGAATCACATCTGCATAGTGAATGCTTGAGAACACGTGCAAAGCATTTTTTGAATTTAAATTGAAAGTATCTAATAATTAGAACATTACTTTATCATGTATTCATGTGCTCAATTGAAACAGATCGTAATTTAAATGTTTAAGTCAAATACACTGACAAGTTTAAGAGGCTATTGATGTACGTATTCTATCATAATAGGAATACTTTATTATATGTTCAGATACTTAATTGAAACAAGTCTTAATACAAGTATCTAACTGAAATGTTACTAGCAAGTTTAACAAGCTATTGAGGTATTCTACATTTCTTTTATTATTTTTGAAACTAACATCAAATAACGTTAACAATTGATTCGAATTAATTTATAGTCACTATGCCTAATTTTTATTTTATTTTTGTTTACTGTTTAACATTTGACAATGTTCTTTTATTGATTGGATTTTATTGCAATTTCAACTAACATGATTGTTATGGATTAGGTAGATTATAACTTTTTTCCATTTTGTTGTTCCTCTTTCCTTGCCAACAAATGATTCTCAACCTAAACAATTGAAGTAGATACTTGAAGAAAAATAAAGTTGGGGACCAAACTAAAAATATAATGTGTCCTAAATCCTAATTGATGATTAATTATATATATGTTATTAACACAGATGAAAATCTTGTTGGGAGCACCATCTCTGAATAGGCCCTGCAGTGCACGATTCAAATTTAGTCGAAGCTCTAATGTGAGCTTCGGACACCAGGTGGGAAACCAAAAAAATTATACATCTTTTTTTTTTTAGTACTATTTAGTGAATTGAAGCAACAAAGATAGTGTATAATTCTAAAACCGAACCTTTAAGAACTAAAAATCAGTGAACCAATTACTAACATCTCACTGAATTGGTTATCGATTTATAGTGTGTTCATAGATAAAAAATCAATAGATTGAAGCAGTAATACAAAAAAATCAAACCAAACCAATTGATAAGCGATTATTAAAATAAAAACTTGCCTGAATACGTGTGAGATCAGATCCTGGCCGTACACTGCTGAAAAGGCTTAAAATTCGTTGGAGCAGATTAGGTGCTCTGTAGTCAGCATCATTTGATTCCTCCTCCAATGACAAGGGTGCTGTTAGAATAACCCTTGGCCCCACCTCTCCTTCTATAACCTACACCCACACACATACAAAAAAAAATTATTTTTATTTCTTACAAAATTTATAATTATTTTTATAAATTTTCCTTAAATTAGTATGTGTTTAGTATCACTATTTTATGGTTAGTTGTATGAACAAAGTCGCATGTCGAAAGTCGATAAGAAAAAAAAGTCAGATAAAATATAATGATACTCTTAATAGAGTATGTTTACGTTGCTTAATAATTGATATCAGAGCTAATGATTTGACATGACGAGTATTGTCAGAATGATGATGGGAGTTCGATTGATTTGATGTATTTGCCAGTCTGTGGGCGGATTTATTAATTATACATTTACTATGTATAATAGAGATGTAAACGCAAAATAGAAGATAGACTTAATGGCGATATAATACACTTGATTAATATGATTGAAACATAGTTCTCCAGATAAACCTAAGGTTTATTATGATGGATCATCTCAAGATTGTTGCGTGTAAAAAAAAAAGTCTATAATTAAAAGTTGTTATGAAAAAGAAGTTATTTATAAAGTTTATGTTTACCAAAAGCAAATTCTAGAACAATTTAATTGTATTTCCCAACTCAAACTATGTTCTCTATCATTTGAAAAAAAAAGACATTAATTAGTGCAAGTATTCTCCAAAGAGAAAAAACCCAAAACAGGAAGCATAGAGAAAGTAATAGGATCTTCCTACTTTGTTTGCATCTCAATTACTATTATTTACCAACTCCACCACATAACAAGGATACTAATGCCTAATCTAAAATTAATTAAAGTCAAACTAATTAGGTCATAAATAGAGGTGGCAAAATCAAATCAAACATGTGAAATCTGTTCAAGTTTGTGCGGATTATTGACTCATCCGTTTATTAGTTCAATCCATTTCAGTTCAATTCATTTCAGCCTATTAAAAATTAGGTTGACATATAGGTTGTTCAAATTGACTCATGAAAAATCTTATCAAAATTTTATTTAATATGTTATATATAGCTATAATAGAAAAAAAAATATTAGGTATTAAAAATTGTATAAAAGAATAAAATAAAAAACAATTAAAACTCAGTAAAAATTGAACACATTGAATTACGAATCCGTTTCAACCAAATAACTTTTAAGCTTCAAGTTATTTTGATTTATCCAAATTCAGTCCGATCCAGTCATTTACCACCTCTAGTTATGAATGATGAAACAAATATAATTACTATTGAATCTAACAATGAAGATACATCAAAGGGATGAAAACTAGAAATTTTCTTGTAGCCACAAGAAGAAATCACAATGTTTAAATTCTATGTACTGATAGTAACTAAAAAAGAAATAATAAAATTAATAATATATTTTATTAACGATAGATTAGTGATAAATTATATTCAAAAATAATATTATATTAGCTAAAGACTATTTGGCAACAAACTAGCGATAAACTTCATAGTTAATTCTTATGTTTTTTTTTGTAGCAAGTGTAGAAATTAGATCATCTAAATGATATTTACATGCAATTGTACTTTGATTAAAAAAAGTAAGAGTAATAATCTGATAAATAAGACAAACATAATTATTTGTTATAATAGGTTAAAATACAATGATAACATATAAAGATATACTTCATACATCTTTTTTTTTTTTAAATTCAAGTTTCAAATTATCTAAACTGAAAAATACTACTCCTAGGATACTGTGCCAGCTCTGCCTAAATATAATGAATCATGTTAAAAAAGTGATTAGCAGAAGAGCTAAATTGCTGGAGAAAAATACCCTCAAAAGAAGCAAACCTAAATTAAAAATATCACTAACTTCCAGAAGAAATTAAGCAAAAATATTAATTAATTAATTAGTACTTAACGTAATATTAGTGTTGTTATCCAAGCATAAATATTCCAATTGAATAATTTATTATTTAAGCATACTATATATATTGGCCTTTAGTAATTGTTCCCTACTTAAACATTGTGAACATTTCTTTAAAGGTGTGTTTGGTACCAAAAAAATAAAAAAAATTCCAGAAAATAATTTTTTGAAATTAAGTAGGTTTTTTATTCATCTTTTAATATTCGGTAAGTAATTAAACAAATATTATTACAAAAGTATTTATATACAATTTAGTAAAACATTTTGGGAGTGGGGAATGGGGGTTCAGGATGGTCTGGCGGAGCCATGATTAGAAGTTTGGGGGTTCACAAGTTAATATACATAATTTTTTTTTAATTTTCTAATACAAATATAGGGTCTACGAAAAAGCTGGTGGGTTCGTATGAACCCATGAACCTCCACCTAGCTCCACCTCTGAGGATGGAGCGGGTTATGAGGACGTTAGGTGGGTAGGTAAGGAGGAGATAATAGACTTAAAATATCATTTATAAAACTTTTTTTTTTGGGAAAGTTATTTTCCTCTTTTTATAAAATAAATATTTTTTGTAACATGTCATCATGAGAAAAATAAAAAAAAATATTTTCCTCCTTACCAAATATATGCTAAATTTGAGCTTTTTCGTGAAAAATATCCTAAAAGAAGTTTAGATATTTTAAACCATTTGATCACCACCAAATAAAGGAAAGAAAAAAAAAAAGAGAATTAAAAAGATTCCAAACTTTTTGAAATATCAGAAAGTGTATCAAACTTTTTTCTTTTCTCCATAAAAGAAATTAAAAAGAGCAAAACAAGAAAAAGTTGGGGGAAAAAGGGGAACTAAGACGTGCACGAAAAAGAACACATCAAAAGAGGAGAAAAATTAAAAAAATAAATAAAAAATATCACAATCTTAGTTGATTTTTTAAAAAATAAAATATCATTGACTATTAATCACTAAATTAGTATTTTAGTTTAATTTCAAACATTAATCGATAATGTCGTAGAGTCACTACCCAAAAAAAAATAGAATTAGCCCCAAACTTCGTCAATTAAAAAATTGATGATATATCATTAGTCGTCCCTAATAAAATTAACGATAAATTTTACATTTAACAACATAATTCGTCAATAATTAAATTATATCTTTTTTAATAGTGAGTATAATAGTCTATGAACACTCGTTCAAATAATTTTAAAATTTAAAATTTATGAATTATATAATAATTCAAATCAATATATAATGTTATTAGGTTAAGACTTTAAATAAATATTAAATTCACCTGAACCCTGTTAACTTAGAAGGGCATCTCCAACCCAAACATCAAATTTTACATCAAATTTGGTGTCAACATTATTTTAGTGTAAATCAACTCCAACCCACTGCACCAAATTTTAAATAAAAAAAATATTTTTCTCTCTCATCATTATTATATTATAATTTCTTATTTCATTTATATTTTCTTATTTCATAAAACAAATTCTTTCTAAAACATTCACCATATATAATATATATTATTTCTTTTTATAGTCGTTTGATAAAAAAGTATTTTATACCATAATTTTTTAAATAATACAAATTTCTAGCAAATATTGGATGGTATTGCTGATCCAAATGTTCGTGAATTTTTTCGACAAGAACAAATTCGAATAATGGAAAAAAGAAGTCAACAATTTCAGCAGCCGCACCCACAACCAAAACAATTTTCGATCCCATACAATCCATATTTTAATAGTATTGGTGGATCTGGAAAGAATCTGCCAGATTATTAAGTTATTGTTGTAATTTTTTTGAATTATTATGTTTTGTTGTACTTTTTAAAATTACTATGTATTATATATTTCAATTTTGATGTATGTCAATTACTACTTTGTTGAATGTTTATTATTTTCGGTTATTTTTAAGTACATTGTATTATTTGTTTAATAATTTATATGTTTGCATTTTTAATTTTGTTGAAGGTTAATTGTAATTATATTCAATTATAATTTATAGTAGAATTAACATAAATTTAATTTTTTTAAAATTCATATATAGAAAAATTAATTTATAAAAAAAACTAACTTTTATATCTAAAATTAATATTATAAAAATATTACATAAAAAATAATTAAATATACAACAGATTTAATTAAAATATACCATTTATATAATGTTTAATTAAAAGTTTTGTATAATGAAATAATATTAAAAATACTTAATAAAGTGAATTGGTGTGATGAATAGTGTTACACCAAATTTGGTGTAATACTATTCAGTATTCACACACCAAAATGGTGTAAAATTTGGTGTTGGATTGAAGCTCCAAAACATCAAATTTTAGATCAAATAAAAATTTGGTGTTGAATCGGAGATGGTCTAAGTCAAGTCTACCTGTAATATATGATGCAAGCAATTTTGTGACAATACTTATAACTTATAATAGAAAAGAAATAGTCAAAAAAATATAATTATGATACACCAACTTTTGTCGTACTATTTTTAATTTCTCTTTATTAATATTCCTTTTGTAAATTGAGTAGTCCAAAAAAAGAAAAAATATGGATTCCCCAGAAAACTTACTTCATTTTCAAATGGCATAATAATTGAACAGAGAAATTAAAATCTAATATTCAAAACATACGATAACAATGTATTCAACACAATCTCAAGAAAGTAAAATTTCAAAAGGGTGTAACGTGTACACAATCTTATCTCCATCTAGTCCAATTGAAAAGATACAACAACAACAAGGTCATTGCACAAATAAAATCTGAACAAAGTGTTGTATACGCAAACTCATGAAATTCAAAAGATAAAACACAACAAGAACAATAACATATACAATGTAATCAGACAGATAAAATCGATATAGAGAGGATCATGATGATGTACACGTAATCTTAGAGGTCGTGAAAATTTAAATGATTACGATATAAATAAAGAGAGAAGGAAGAAGAAGTTACCATTGAAGGATGATGAGAAGAAGTTGGCTAAGAAATAGTTGTTGTGTAGAGAGAGATAATAATTATAATAATAAAATATCAAAGAAAGAGAGAAAAAAATATGAAGTGAATTTAACAAAGCAAATAATGGGAGGTTTATATGGGTTTTGGAGTGGAGGCTACGTGGCTTGTTCCTTCTTCCTAGGGCTCCGTTTGTCGTTCAGATTGATTTGAAATTAATATTTATGTAGATATTATTTATATATAAAAAAAAAATTAAAGATATGAAAATTTTAAAATTTATGAAAATTATTTTAAGAAATTAAATTTTCATACGATTTTATAATTGAGTAAATCATAATTTATAAACAGAATATCGAGATATTCTAAAGAGCTGAATTAATTAACATATCATATATATTTGTGTTTTTCTTATAAACAAATGTTTGTGCTTATATGTTATTATAAAATTTTAAATTAAATATGTATGATTTTACAACGATTCATTGATTCAACGAATCAATAATTATAGTAATTCTGGCTATTCTTTGATATAATCATCTAACATAATACAAACGATCTCTTTACATTAAGCATGAGTTTGCAAACTAAAATGTAAACTTACGATTTGAGTTTTATATTTTAAAAATTTTTTAAATCATAACTTGGGATTTGAACTCCTAGCTTTTGGGAACTTTTGAAATTTGAAATCGAAATTGAAATTTTTGGGTATATCTCATAAATTAGCACTTATTTTTTTAAAAAAATAAAAAATCTTTGAATTGTGGTCCCAAATCTCATTTCTAAACGCCTACAACGCTTTTTTTTTTTTTAAGTTTCTAGTTTGATGTTCGGAAGTTATATTGGAGCTTCAATTAATTTGAATTTATGATATTTAAAATTCATTTAAGAAAAGCATTCTTATTAATTAAAAAACAAATTATAATCACGACTCACGCCAAAACTTTTAATTAAGAATAAAAGAATTCTTCTATCACATCATAATTCTTGTGACTCTTTCTCTTTTCATGGGAAACGAACATGCTTTTCTTTTACTTTTTTTCAGATTTGTTATCTTATTTGCTTTTTGCACCAAAGGATTTAGTAGGCATTTAAACACACAAATAAAAAAGTGTACTAAAAAAAGAAGTTGTAAAAGATATTCAAAAAGTTGAAGTCACATTTAGGTATGAATTTAATTTGAAAAAAAGCTAGAAGTTTTATTAGTGGAAAATTCACTTTAAAATTGGTCAAAATCATTTTTTAAACTTGAAACTCATTTTCAATTTTTTTTTTTAAGGTAGAAAAAGTGTTTGAGTTTGAGTTTAAGATTTTAAACTTTAGAAGTTTGAGTTTCACACTAGAAGTTTCAGGTGGAAAAGATGTTTGTTTTTAATTTTTTTTAAAAATATTTGATTAAGTTTTTGAAAAAAAATAAATAAGTGCTCATTTGGAGTAACAAAAGTTATTTTACATAAGATAAACAAATAATAATTTTTTTTTTCAAAATACTTTTCTGAAAAAGCAATTTTGAGAAAAGTAATACATAGGAGAACTTTTAAAAGTTTTGCTAAACACTAATGGTTGCATATAAATGTTTTTTTTTTAAAATTTATTGGTCAAACATAAACTGCTTCTTACCAACAATATTTTTTAAAGAAATATTTTTGAAATAAACACTTTTTTAAATAAGCTAATTTTAAAAGTTAGACCAAACAAACTATTACTAGTGAGTTTATTAGGAAAAAAACTAGTATCACTCTATCTCAATTTATATGACATATTTTCTTTTTTAGTCAATTCCAAAAAAAAAACATATTTTCTTATTTGGTAAAATATCTAATGGCACTATCAATATTTTACTTATATTGGATTCCACTTATTTGACAAAAAGTCTCCAAAGATATACACTTTTTAAGAATAGTTTTGGAATATAAAAAATAAATTAAAATAATTATAATATTATAAACCACAAAAAAATATTTATACTATGATGTCAAATCTAAAAGAAGGTATTATTATCTCATTTATTACTTAATTATTTTAAATAAATTTACATAATTTAATCGATATGAATTAGGGGTGAAGAGTGAGTGAGGGGCATAAAAGAATTTTGCTTTCAATATTATTTGTTTTTTTCATGTTGTCATTTTCTACCTAACATACTCTGCCAAAAATTCATCTGTTCAATTTTCAGAAACTCAAATTTTAGTTTGTCCAAAACTATATAGTACACTGAATTCTTGATTTTCATATTTGGACACAACTTTATTCTTCTAGATTATCATACATTTTCTACCGTCCTGCTATTCGAATCTTAGCTCAAAAGTATGAGGTGTTATTCTCAAAAGTAATTATTTTTGAAGACTACAAACACTTTAATTAGGTATACACATAATATGATCGATATCGAAATTGAAATTCTTAATCCCGCGGTTTGAATATTATAATATTTGGTATGTATTTTTAATTAAAGCTTGGTATTCATATTCATAAAAAAAATATTGAGATACTGAATATTGTACTGGAGTATCTAATTACATATAAAATTCACATATATGTAACTATATAATACTAGAAAATATATAAAATAGTAAGTAATTACTAGATGTTGAAATTTTGACTACTTTATCTTGATTTAATTATTTTTTTTGGGTGATTGATATTAATAAAGAGAATTGTTTGTACTTTATTTTAAATATTTTTATATTTGTAAGATATTAGTATGATATATTAATTGAGATATTTGTTAAAAAATTAAAGTCATAATTTTTTATTACACGAATATATGAAAGTCGAAGTTAACTAAACTATGGTCACTAATATACCTGATATATTTATTCTGTTATATCAAGAATTACAATAATTTTTCAAAAAAAAAATTCAATTCATGATTCTCCAAACTTCATACACATTCGTATTTTTGTGGTATGTGGATTCAATTATTTTTGTTGCAATTTCTGATTTCAAACTTATTTTCCAATGGAGATTATCCACTATACTTTTTTTAATAGTGTTCAATGGGATAATGATAATAAATTTGTCAATTTTGTTGTTGATTGTGTTGTTATTGGGTCTACCTTTAACTCAAAAAAAATAAATTAGTTGAAGCAATTTAAAAAAATATCAAAATTGATAGCAAGTCGAATGCATTAGAAATTAAGTTTCTTTCAAAGGATGACTTGATCATATCTATCCTAATCTACAATGATACTAGTGTTCAAATTTATATTAAATCGAAAAGGAAAATTCTGAAATTCATTGATTACGCACTTTATATAATCGTGAAGAGATTGATAACTATTCAATTGCTACGAGCTCGAATTGTTTAAATAGAGGCAAAGTTATACAAAAGGTCGAAACAATAGATATGATTGAGTATTAAGGTGATAGTGAATCTATTGAAAAAAAAACATTCAATACAATAGATTACATGTTGTAGAGAGAGGTTAAGGAAGAACAAGTTTATAAATTACAAGAACAAGGAGACTTGTTATATATAATGTAATACATAACTACGATGTATGAAATAATTTTCAATTTAAGATCACAAAATTAGGAAAAAAAAATCTAGGTAAAGTAACAATAGTATATTTTGGTATAAATATGTATAAAATACATACATATTGACTAAGTGGCTCATATGTTGTGTGTGTATATATATATATATTTTTTATTTTATTTTTTTTATTTTTTTTTATTTTTTTCACATGAACTCCATTGATCATTGATGCGCAAAAACTTACAATTTGAGTTTGGCATACCAAACTTTGTACATGATCATTGAGGGGAGTTCACTAAGTCATACTTAGTCAAAACCTATGGGGGGATCGTAGATGATATGGGATGGTTTGTTCATTTTGATCCTGAAAGAGTGAATATCCCATTTGTCCATATTGACTAGCCCCTTTACTTGATTGGGAAGCTCAGTATGAGTGTAGAAGACATGGATTGACTCAAAATTATGGCTCATGCTTGCCAATTTATCAGCTGGTTTATTGGCTTCTCGAAAACAATGCTTGATTTCAAATCCATTCTTATCAACTAACTCTTGGATTTCATTGATGATGTGTAGAATCCTCCAAGGCACTTTCCATTCCCTTCTGACGCATTTGGTAATGAGGAGAGAGTCGGTTTCTCCAATGATCACACTATGTCCATTATTTACACACCATTTTATGCCAAACAACATTGAAGCTGCTTCTGCCATGTTGGATGTTCCTGGTCCCAGAGGTATTGAGTAAGCACAAATAATTCTTCCTTCATTGTCTCTAACCACTCCCCCTCCTCCACATATACCACGTAAACAACTCCCATTACTATTTAACTTAGCAATGTGGGGGGGAGGCTTGTTCCATTTGATAGCTCTGGAAATTCTTTGCTCAATGTTTGCTTCACAAGCATTGCAGATTGCACTCATTCCTCTCCTAAGTTGGCTCTTCTAAATTTCATTTTTAGAACCTGCACAAGAGTATTTAGAACATTAGTCTTGGTCCTATAGAAGGATACCCTCAAGTTTTCAAACTTTCTGCTACATCTTGCTTTCCATAGTTCCCACACTATGATTAAAGGAAGAATTTTGGTTATATAGGTAGCAAAAATGTTGTGGGACTTGTAGTTCCACTAATTAAGTAGCATCATCTTGTAGCTCCTGCTGGTGTGATCGATTCCTAGAGGACCTGCAAAAAAACTCCAAATTCTTTTAGCGTGGTCACCTTGACAGAAAAGATGGTTAGTGTCTTCTATGATATGATCCATATTGTTGTTGTTACAACAATAGCAGGTACAATCAACTTGAATACCAAACCTGGAGACTCTTTCATTGGTAGAAAGTTTATCTTTAATGACTCTCCAGTTAAGGAAGGAGATTTTGAAAGGAATATCCTCATGCCAAATGTTTTTTATAAAATTGTTACTGATACTTCTCTGCCTATAATTGCTCCAGGAGGATTTAATAGTGAAATTTCCATTGGTGTTAGGGATCCAAATGGCTTTGTCTCTTCTGTTGCTATGCAACACAATATTGAGCTCTCTAATTTTATCTTTAGTGTCCGCATCAGGTTGATTATGAAGCTTGTCCCAATCCCACATTCCATCAATGTAGACATCTTTGATACTGATTTGTTGTTGTTGTACATTATCAGGAAACATAAGATATAGAGGGCCAATATTAATCCAATTGTCATACCAAAAGTCCACCTCTCCTCTCCCAATGATCCATTTGATGTTCTTGTCCACCTCTTCTTTAATGTTGCAAAGAACTTTCCAACTTTGTGGTTGTCCTCTGTTCCATTGGGCCTTGATAGGGTGCATATTGTTGAAGTATTTAGCTTCCATGAAATTCTTCCAAAGTGAAGTAGTGATTATGAGGTTCCACCATTGTTTTGTTTGAAAAGCATGGCACGTGTCTTCAAGATTTCTAAAGTTCGTTCCACCCTCCTCATAAGGGTAGCACAAGTTCTTCCAAGAGGCCCAATGATACTTACCTCTAGTGTTTTGCCCTGTCCAAAAAAATCTAATAATGTACTTCTCTATAAGCTCAATGGTACCTTTGGGAGGGTTGGTAGCTGCAAGGAGATAAATTGGCATCGCAAGGAGAACATGTCTAGTCAAAATAGCTCTTCCACCGGTGGAAAGAAATTTAGTATGCCAACCTCTAATCTTGTTAATGATCTTGCTTACCATATTTGAGTAGTGAGAGATCTTTTTTTTGCCAGTAATAAGAGGGCAACCAAGATATCTAATAGGAAAGAGCTGATGTTTCATACCAATAATGTTTTTGAGCCTGTTAATAGTGGCAGCTTTGGTATTATTGGCCACTACAAAACAACTTTTTTCCTTATTGAGTAGTTGTCCAGAAACTTCCTCATATACTTTCAGAGTTTTAAGCATCATTTCAAGAGGTTTCTTGCTACCATTACAAAAAAGAATAGTATCATCTGCAAAGGATAAGTGATTTATCCTTGGGCCATTAGTGTTCATATAGAACCCTTTGTAGCCTTGTTTATCATACAAGTTATTTAGCATTTTAGAGAGCAATTCAGCACTGATGATAAATAAGGATGGGGATATAGGATCTCCTTGTCTCAAGCCTCTACTGGAATTAAAAAATCCATGTCTTCTCCCATTAACAATAACAGAATACCAGTTACTGGATATGAAATTGTAGATCAGATGAGTCCACCATTCAGAGAAACCAAATCTCTTTAGAGCCTGACATAGGAACTCCCAAGAGACTCTATCATAAGCCTTGGCCATATCTAATTTTAGCACAACATTTCCTCATCTAGCAGGCTTTTTAATATCATTGATAATTTCCTGTGCTAGAAGGATATTTTTCAGAAATTCCCCTCCCTCTGATAAAACCAGATTGGTTCTTGGATATGATTTTGGGGAGTAAGCTGGAGACTCTGTTATTGAGAATTTTAGAAATGACTTTACTGAAAACATTGCAAAGGCTAATAGGTCTCAGGTCAGTAAACTTCTGGGGGTGCTCTATCTTGGGAATCATAACCAAACAAGTATGAGTGATAAACTTAGGAAGTTTTGCACCCTGGAAGAAAGACTCAACTGCTCTGTAGAGGTCATAACTTATGATGTTCCAAGTACTTTGATAAAAATGTCCACTTAGTCCATCTGAACCTGGAGCACTATCTTTATCAATGGAAAATATGCAATCTTTAATCTCCTGCATAGTGGGGATAAATGCTAACATAGAGTTATCATCTTCAGTAATGCACCTCTCAATATAATCTAGAGCTTCAAAATTGGAATGATGAGTATCTTGAGTAAACATATTTTTGAAATGCCTAACAGCAGCTTCAACAATGCTATTATTTCCTTCAATCCATTGATCATGTTCATCCATAATTTTTGAGATATTCAATCTCCTTCTCCTTTCTTTCATAATATTGTGGAAATAGGTAGTGTTGGCATCCCCTTCTTCAAACCATTTAGCTCTGGCTTTCTGTCTCAAGATACTATCTTGAATCTTGAGATATCTAACGAATTCAGCCTTACATCTAGAGAGCTCACTTCTGTTCTCTGGGGTGTTGTTGTTCACACAAGTATCCTCAAGAATTCTGATATCTGCTTCTAATTTTTTTGAAGTTAGTTTAGACCAGATGCTAAGATCTTTACTCATCCTTTTGATTTTTTGATGAAGAATGTACATAGGATTTCCATAGATATTTCCTTCCCAACTTTCTTGTACAGTCTTAAGATAGTCATGGTGATCAGTCCAAAAGTTCAGAAATTTGAAATATCTTATGAAATGGGTGGTTTCATTTGTCATCTTGACTAGAAGGGGAGCATGGTCAGAGCTGGTTCTAGACAAATGAGTCACTGAAGTGTTAGAGATAGAGTCAAACCAGCTAGAGTTATAGACTAGTCTATCAAGTCTCTTCCATATGGTAGTAGGAGGATCCCTATTATCACACCACGTGTATATAGAACCATTGTAGCCTGCATCTTGAAGTCCACAGTCATTAAGACATTCTAAAAAATCAAGGCTTTCTTCCAGTCTGTAGCTTCTACCTCCTTTTTTCTCCTCAATAGAGGTGATAACATTGAAATCCCCAATGGCACCCCAGATTCCTTGGATATTGTTAGCCATTTCTCTCAAATCATTCCATAGTTCTCTTCTCAGGTCTTCGGTGCATTTAGCATACACTACAGTCAAGAATATGGGTTGATTGTTAAGATGGGTGGCTTTGATCAGAACATGTTGTTCTTTATCTTGAAGGATGGTGATGTCCACTTCAACTGTCCAAAGAATCCAGATCTTATTAGAGCAATTGCAGTAACTATGATCCATTCTTAACTTCCTTTTGAATCTTTCCATCTTTCTACTGTCCACATTAGCTCTTGTAGACATATTAAAGGAATCTGAAACTGTTGCTGAAAAGTTTGGAGTCTTTCTAGAGATCCTGCTGATCCTATCCCTCTTATATTCCACGATAGTGTATCAATCATGAGATATATTCAAGGGTAGAAATAGTTTGAGTGTTTTTGAGTTCTTTTGTCATGGTGTGACTTTGATCATAAATCTTGCCAAGATTCTGATTGTTCCTGGGAGATAGGTTGTTGTAAACTCTAATGTTTTGTTGAACTTGAGAGGTTAAGTTGTTACCAGTTTCCTGAGATTTTGATCTGTTGGTTCCTCTAATGGCTTCATCATCTGACATAGTTTGGCCTTCTTCTCTGGTATGAGTAAGCTCAAACTCTGTTTCCATTACTTCCACATCATGATAAACTTCTTCATATTCATCTCTTTCTCTAGGCTCTCTGTGTTGTTTATCCGGGGGTTCATGGTTGTTGTTGTATCCACCTTCTTGTTTATTATACATTCCATGAGTTTCAGTGTTTACTTCTCCTTTCCAATTGGCTCCTTGGCTAATAGTGTCTTCGCAAGTTTCCATTTTGTTAGTGAGTGAGGCCCATTTTGTAAGCTGATCTGTCTCTTTTTTCCTAATAATTCCATCATCTCTGAATTCACCTAGGAGTGTAAAAACTTGTATATCAATGTATTTTGTTTTGAGTAATTGTGCATAACATAATGTGTTCTCTAATTTATACGAAATCACCAATGTTTTAACCAAGTATGTTGTAATTGTTATACACGGTGTTCACGGTTTGGATAAAAATCAATCTAAATGAAAAATTGAATCAAATCGATTAAATCAATCGATTTTATTTGAATTTGATTTGATTTTAAATTTTTAAAAATCGATATTATTTGGTTTTGAATTTATTCAAATAAACTAAAAAACTAACCGAACTAAACCGACAAATTTTACCCTAATTTATTTTGTGAATAGATAGGTCACTTCTTCATGAAATTCTTACATCTCCGATGGTGTCACGACCCAGACCATCGTGATTGGCACCCACACTAACCCTCCGGTGGGAGAACCGTTACTACAACCCAACTAACCAAATTAACGAAAATTAAAGCATTTAAAAATACGAAAGCAGGTTTAAAAGGCTAAAAGAAATACAGAGTTCCCATAAACTCCCCAAGTTTTAAACAAATAATTTAACCAAACTAATGCGGAAGAACAACCCCTAGAACCTGAAAGTTATTGTACCAAAACTCTACTAACGACAAGTCTGAGAACAAGGGGTACAACCCCGAAACTAAACAAACACCTTAAACAATTAGTCTGAGTTCGAAAAGAGTGGACTCAAACAAGAGAGATCCATGGCAACCTGAAAGAACTGGCTCACTCTTGAAGATGGTCACGCTCAATAGTCACCTAGCTGAGGTATATCCATAGCCGCCTGAAGATGCCCTATACTCAACAAAGAACAAGCAAGTGTAGTATCAGTACACAACCATAGTGTACTGGTAGGATCACGCGACTATCCCAATAAGTGAAACACATGCAAGTAATAACAACATTATAAAACAAGCATATACCAAACATATACAATATTAGTCATATTTTCAAGATCAATGTAGCATTCCGCATTCTCGATAATACACATTGGTTATCATTTTAGAGCAACAAACAATCTTTCAACCTCAATCACCATTAGATATGAACGTAATCAACACAAGTAGATACACAACACAATTCAATGGTCCTCTCACGGAACTCAATTCAATGGTTCTCTCATGGAACTCAAACCCAAACTGTTAGTGTACCGGTTTGTGGTACCCGATTCAATGTTTATGCCGGAACGTGGTAACCGATCCAATATTTATGTCGAAACGTGGCAACCGATCCAAGTTAATGTGTCGGAACGTAACACCCGATCCATTCAACAAACCACAATCACAATAACAATGTATATTTTCACAATCATACAACAAAAGGTGATTCATGGCATATAATTATTCAATTATCCTCATTTACGATTAGGGTGATCAATAATGTGACATTCGCATACATACATGCATTATAATTAAGCAAGTACAAACATATATTACACCAACATGAAATCACAACTATCACCTACCTCGAATCCAAGCTTGAATCCCCTAAGGCACTTGAATCTTCCCTTTTCGGATTCTTCCCGCTTGTTCGTGGTCTAAAAACATACAATTAACACAAGGATCAACAATCAAATGTCTAATTATCCGAATTAGAATAAACTCAATAACACTAGACCAACCCAAGATCCTAACACCCAATTTAGGGCTTTTTCCACCATTAGTTTCAGATCAAAACCCTTCCCCAATAATAATTACCCACGAATTTACATTCTACGGACCGAAAAATAGATTCGAGGAGTGAAAATCTTACCTTTAGCCTCAAGAATGGTAGAAAACTGTCAAGAAAATCCCTGGGGTCGTTCCTTAGCTCTCAAAGTCGAAAAGTGCAGAATAAAATGTTTTTGGGGTTTATTTCCGACTTAATTCGTGATTGTCCCGCCACAACGAGACCCAACCCGCCACAGCGGCCCCGCCCTAGCGGCTTGCATGGAATCAGTGAGAAAAATTAAGAATTCCAAACCCCCATTTCACAACACGCTTTCATCCCATGACACTCAGAAAATACCCTTTCACGCTAAGATCAATTTCAGAAGTTCTACTCACCCGAATTAAATTTCGTAAAGTCGTACGGGTTCCTTAATGTCTTAGCTATCTAGTCATGTGATCAAAATCATAATTAGATCTCTCATTTGTTACCAGATTTCCCTAGACCTCACTGACTCCGATTTGTTCCAAATCTGCACTAGGCTAGGAAATCCAAAGTTACTACTCAAAAGTTTTCTGGCCCCAATTCTTTCCCCATTGGCTTTTCTATAACGACGGGAACAGATTGTTACACACGGTTCATGACCTATGGATCGACAATGCACGACGTATCGAAGAAACTTTATAGAAATGATGTGGTGGAGAATTGAAGAGTTAAAAGCCCACAAATTATTACAAATATTTTAATTGAGTTATTGAGAAAAAAGAAAAAATTATTCAATCGTTATCCTCACTAATTCAGTAAAAATTTATTTTCCTCTATACGACTATCGAATTAGCTTGTTAGAGGAAATGAGGTGGAAAGCTATATTTTACTCTATGATTGAGGTACTTCACCAGGCTCGACGATAAAGATGCAACTTTTACGAAAAAATATTTAAATAAATAAATTCAAGTGAAAGTGGTAAGATTGAATAGCCCAATCATGTAAATACCAAGAAAATAATGTAATACCAAGAGGGGAGCTAATTTTTATATTATATTATCTTAAAAGCATAAACTCCTAACTTGAATGTTAAAGTACTATAATATCCCTAACTTAGGTTGTGACTATTTTGATGAGTTGTGACTTTTGCGATAAGTTGTGACTTTTCTCAAAGGGTTGTGATTTTTCGATGAGTTGTGACTTTTTCAATAAGTTGTGACTTTTCCAAAAGGTGGTGATTTCTCGGAAAGGTCATGACTTTTCAGATAAGAAACAAAAACATTTGTCATATGAGTTGTGGTTTTTTCGATAAGTTGTGACTTTTCTCAAAGGGTTGTGATTTTTCGATGAGTTGTGACGTTTCCAAAGAATTGTGACTTTTCAATAAGTTGTGACTTTCCAAAGGGTTGTGATTTCTCAGAAAAAGATAGACACAAAAATATTTGTTCATACTACCATTTGTTGACTATAAATAGAGGGACTTCCTTTCATTTTTCAACCACAATTGTTTTTATTTTAAAATTTTTGTGTGATTTATTTCGTTGAGTGAGTTAAAAGTTTAGAGGAATATTAGGTACCACTATTCTAATGAAGTAAATCGTTCTATCCTACGATGGTATATTCTATAACCTCAAGTACTTGTGGAAAATAATTTTTATGATACAAAAATTATTTTTTTCTTAATATATACATTAGTATGTAATGTTTCAATATATGAAGTTAACATGATGTGGTCTAAATTCATTTGTTTTTGTTAACAATTTCTCTTGTGATGTAGATATATGCTTCTGAAGATCTTTTTCCAAAATTTAGAGAATTGTCATGATTTATTTTTTTGATGCTCAAGACAAAAGAATGACTTTTGTTTATCAATGCTACTTATGTGATTTAGATTGTTAGAAAGTTTGCTTCAAAATAGTTAATACTATATAAACAATGCCCTTTTGTTTTACTTATTAACTATTTCTTAATATTTCAGTATTTTAGAAGAAGAAAAGTTCATATGACTTGTAACAATGCCAGTTGAAGTTTGTGTTAGTTTAATTTTTATATACACAACAAATATCGTCGATAAGGTAATATTAGTGAGATACAACTAATTACATGTTTGAACCTAATCAAATTAAAATAAATATAAACATTATTAAATTTAACTAATAAAATTTTCATTGAGCATCTTTGTAGGTTCGCGTGAATAAGAAATATATATGATGATCCACACTGAACATTCACAAAAGAATCTGCAATATTATTTTGTACTAAGCTTATTATTCAAATCTTTGCTTAAATAAACAATATTATTTACTATAACATATAATTTTAGAATTGGTCATCACGTGCAACGCACGTGTCAAAGAACTAGTCTGTAAATAGGTCTTAGGGGACTTTATTTCATTTATTAATATTCCACCTCACGTTCAGTGCTTAGCATTTTGTGTGTGGGCAATTTTATTTTAGCGGCTTAACATTGAGTGAAATGGTTTTGCTTTGATACCATGTAAAATTATATCTTAGACCTAATTTACACCCCAAAAGTTAGTTCAAAGGGAGGAAAATTGCACCAGCCTTATAAGAAAACCACACATCTCATTAACTACTAATATGAGACTTTTTTTCAGTCATCGACATAATAGAGTCTCTTCATCTGGTCAAAAGTATGGAGTTATACATATCTAGGTCAAGGGAGAACAATATGACTGATCTGTTACAAGTAATCACTTGCTTTAAAGAATATTGTTGGTTTCCCTTTAAAAATAATGGCTTAACCAAGAAGTGGAGTATAGATTAAACTAGGTTTTGAAGGACCGTGTCTTAGCATACTTATTTTATTTGTACTTCATATTAAGGATTGAAAAAACATTATTGAAATGACAAGTTGAGAGTGAAAAATTTAGAACATATAGTACCTTAATAGGTCCAATTTGTACCAAGCATCTGAAATTTTTACAAACTAACTTATTGTCTTTTTATTCATCATAAATGTGCATGTTATTACTATATATTATAGGTAAACGGGTTATAGGTGAGAGTAATATCGGTAAAATGAGCCCATATTTTGATAATTCGCCTATAATTTAATAGATTTGGTGGGTGATTTTTTATAGCGAAAATTTTCAAAATGACAATATTTTTGCATTTAATAGGACCTCTTGTCAACATTTTCAATATTTATTAAAAATGTCAATATTTTAGTTTGTTATTCTTATGATTTATGTGTTTTTTTAATTTGTTTGATTTGATAGAATACAAATTATTTAATAACAGAAATGAGAAAATAATGGGAGAAAATATTTTTTTAAAAGGAACATATCACTTAAAATTCTCATAAGTTACAATTTCAAAAGTGATTGTGTTTGTACAGTGACATTTGTATTTCTTTATTAGTTTGTATTCATTCCAATAGGTATACCAAATGGATTTGTAGTTATTTAAGAAGCATATTTGTATCCATATACTTGTGTAAAAACTTGTGTTCATTCCGAAAGGATACATCATTGGTTTGTATATTTTTGAAAAATGTATATTCTTTCTTAAAATTCCAACAAAATTTGTATTACAGTCATCAAAACGTATAAATTTACAATTACAGTAACAATCAAAATTTGTATTTCAAAAAAAATTGTATTTCATGACAAACATTGTATTTTTTATCTGTTATGTATTTCGAAAATATATTATATTCAATGTCTAATTTATAGATCTACTAAATAGGATTCTAAATTATTTTGTATTCCAAGCCTCCAACGTACAAAAAAAAATCAAACAATTCAATACTTTTGAATGATTTATCCAAATATTGACATTCGAAAATGACACTTCTTTACTTGACACTTCTTCCCGATCCAATTCAATACTTTTGAATGCTTTATCCAAATATTGGCACTTCTTCACATGGTACTTCTTCTAGATCCAGATCCAACATACAAAACATACAAAATACTTTTGTATTTCAATACTTCGATAAAGGTTGAAAATCTTTTGAATAATTTATAAGATTTCTTAGAAAAATGGAGGATTTGATTTTTATAAAGGCCATAAAAAATGGAGGATATGAAATAATGAAAGAAATCTTGAGAGAGAGAAAGAGAAAGGATAAAATTTGGGTAAAAAATTTATAAGGGAAAAGTGGGTAATAGAGTCTTTTATCTTTTTTCGTTTCACCCATAAAAGATTCACAAAGAGTGGGTCCAATTTGAGAAATAAAAGGAAGGTAAATAAATTATATTATGATAGACTTTATTTGCTAAAATATTGACATTTTGATATTTTTAATAATTATTTTAAAGTGTATATATTTAAAATAATTATGTTAGGAATTTTGACTAGTTAGCTAAAATATGGATTAGGGAAATGAGTGAAGTTTCCAACTTTTACACACTCAAAATTCATGATATCACTAAAAATGATGTAACTTTTCTTCCATTTTATGTTCTTCCGTTTATGTTCTTCTGTAAAACTAATTATTCCTCTTTATAATTGAAAAGGTGAAGTGTTATGTTAATTATAATATATTTTTTTATTTAATTTTATATTGGGTAACAAATAATAGTTTAAAATAAGCAAATCATATATTAGTTTGATATTGCTTAAAGTGCATTAAACCTGTTTTACTCCTAAAATTCAAATATTCATTTACTTTGTAAATAAAAACATTTTCCCTTTATTATTATACAAATTTAATTTATTTATATTGAAAAGTTATAGGATTTTTTTTTTACTTTTATGATACAATAAAACTAAATAAAATATTTTCAATATTTTCTCATAAAAAAAGACTAAAATATTTTCTTCATGCTGAATTCTAAAGTAGAGTACTATTTACTCATGAAAATATAGGTAAAAATATATTTTACCCAACTCATCATTTGTTACCCCATCTATTTTTACACATATGACATATGGACGAGTTGAATTATTATCCATTTTATATTTACCTAATTTAAACCCAATTCATCTATTTGCCGTCAAAATAGAATTAAGTAGCTCAAAAGGTACACTAAAATAATTATAATTTTTGCATAAAAGGTCAATCATTTCTTAAATATCGTCATTGTTATTTTCTTATAAATGTCTATCAGTGATTACAAATCAGAGTGACCACAAAAGAACGTTAACCTTTTAAAAAAGGATTATGCAAATAAATATGAGAAAATTTCGTAAATAATAAAGAAATTAAATTTAATAAGCCTTTTTAGCTATAGTTTGTCTAACTACGCTTTATAACTTTATAGTTTCCTTTACTATGAGTATTTTCGTTTGTATAATTCGTTTATCAATATACAAACATGATAAATATATAAATTCTATATTTATACATTTAGGAATTTTTCAGAACTTATTCAAATCAAATGTATCAACAGGATAATTATATACAAATTAGGATAAGCATATACAAATTCTGAATTTATACAATTAGCAAAATTCTAGATTTACATGAAACTGAATTATACAAATTCTAAATTTATACAATTGGGAGTTGAATTATACAAATTTTGGACGTGGATCACGTAATTATAATCGTAAGTTAGTGACGAATAATAATTGAATTAAATCATAATTATATTAACTAACTAACTAACTATTATATGTTTATTTATCCACATAATTTTCCATTGCCAAACATATTTTCTCAAAAACAGGATCCATCTTCAGAGAAAAAAAAAACCGATCTACACCATTAATTTGTAATATTCCGAAGAAAATATTATAATAGCCACAATAGGATATTGCACGGCAAAGTAAAATTGAAAATCTATTTTTTTTTTAATATTTGATAGCAAAAATACATATATCTAAGTGTATTTTCTTCAATATAAAGTATGACTTTGTGTATCAAATAGAAAAAATATATGTATCTAAGTGTTTTTTCTTCAATATAAAATAGGAAACTCTTAATTCGTGGTAAGATACGTGGATTGTGGGTGTCAATGGTTTTAATAAAACAATATAAATGTAATGACCCTAAAGGTCAGTTTTGGAAATTTTCATAAAATGACCGTTTTACCCCTCCCGATAGTTGCCCCGAGTCCTAATTATTGTATTTTCGAAGTTGGGTTGAAGGAAAATTGATGAAAAGTTGAGTTTTTGGAAAGTTGAGTTTTTAAGAGTTAAAGTTTGGTTAAAAGTGCTATTTCGAGTCA
>JAJOOR010010032.1:0-31447 GCA_036250505.1 Solanum acaule | reverse complement strand
GATATAGATTTTCACCTATTTTTTTATACCTTCTTCCTAAATTTGAAAATATTATTTTTATTTTTAATCCTTCTGGATTTTCGTAGGTTTTTTCTTCTGTAGCAAATTCTTCCTTATTCATTTTAAATTATGTTTTAATTTATACTCTATTTTTTGTATATCTAATTGTAATTTAAATATTACTTTTCTTTGTGTTAGCAAAGATTTTTGACATACTCCTGCATATATGTTGTATTGTAGTCTTTCTTGCTTATGTTTTAACTCTTGTCGTTTTGTTATTACTGTTCTTATTAATTCGTATCTATGGTTCTCTCTATTATCTATATTATATTTCTTTTTATTACTTAGCTCTGATACCAATTTTTTTTTGGGGGGGGGGGGATCCGATTATGATATATATTATGAGTTAATTTTGTCATAATATATTTTTTCTAAAGGTATTAATCTTATAATTTCTTTTATGTTTTCCAATATATACTCTATGTATTGTATGTCGTGAGTTTTTTGGAATGTTTCTATGTTTTCTTTTGTTAAGTTACTTAACAATGTAATATCTATTATAGTTTGTTGCCAATATTGTAAGTATTCTTGATTTATCATTAATCTGAATATTGAATTTCCAAATCACTTAAATTAAATTCTGGAATTTCATCTTCATACCATAGTTGGTTCATTAATTCTATTAATTCTTCTTCTTCTTCTTCTTCAAATATCTGCTGCCATATCATTTGTTTTAATTCCATAATTTCTATGTTTCTTAATACATACAAGATTAATATTTTGTAATTTAATATCATTTCATCATGTAAGAAGATATTCATGATTATTTAACCATAATTCCCTTATACCATATGCATAACAAATGATCTATATTAGATTACTATAAACTAGATTATTTTAACATGTTTTCGTGTCACTGTTAACATCGTACTTTCAAAGGTAATTACTTCCTAACAGCGCCTTGAACTCTGTTTACTCCCCTCACGGCTTCTTCGCATATGGTTTCAACCTTAGGATGGCATAGTCTGGAAGTTTTTCCTTTTTTCCTCATGTTAACAAACTAAAAAGCATGCTTAAATAATTCTAGTATATAACAACTAATATAAACTTATTTAATTATGCTATGATATTCAGGAATTAATAGATTTTAGCTATACATAATCATAAATATATGTACCTGTGTGATATCTGGAATATTTTGATCCATAGCTTAGCTTTGAAACTGATATATTTTTATTGAGAGTATTTTGATTACAAAGAGAGGCTTGCTTTCCATGTAGAAAGTCTTGCCTATTTATGCCATAATGGCTATCTATTTATACAAATATAAGTAACCCTACTATAGTTACTTTATTCTATACTATGGTTACTTTACATCTAACTATAGTTACTTTACATCTTTAATATTATTCATACTTTTGTACATATTACTACTAATCTAACACGTTGCTACTATTACTTTATCTAAAGTCTTCCACTAACTCTTTACTTTACATGAAGTCTCCCACTATCTCTTCTTTTAAATTTCACTTAGCTTGTTTGCATAACCTTTTCTTTCTATCTTGTCGGCTTTTGTTGCTTCTCGTTTTTACTCCAGCTGTACGTCTGGGATTACGTTATCTTCTCCTTGGCATTTAGAACATTGATGATCCGGATATTTGTGTCCAATAGTTTTACAATATCTTGTCATTATTTCTGATGAGATAAAGTTCTTTCTTATAGCTCTTGTAGTTGGCTATTGCTCAGGTTTTAGTAGACTTAGTGCCCATTGCCTGAGTTCTTTCATATCTGTTACTCTGATTTCTCGACAATTTGA
The DNA here is from genome assembly GCA_036250505.1 of Solanum acaule. Taxonomy (NCBI): domain Eukaryota; kingdom Viridiplantae; phylum Streptophyta; class Magnoliopsida; order Solanales; family Solanaceae; genus Solanum; species Solanum acaule. The sequence goes on along the minus strand of JAJOOR010010032.1, from coordinate 29,631 downwards.
ATATTTCATTGTTTGCTCTCTTGAATAATAACTCCATATCGAATTTTTGTTTAAATAATTCGATGTCAACTCATTTAAGATAGTAGCTATTCCAATAATTCGTTTTCCTGCATAGAATGCTGGTATTTCCACTTTTTGTATTTCGTTTTGTTCTTCTATTTTTTCTGGTATGATCATTTCTCTAGTCAATCCAATTTTTATAACTTGTATAATTGGCTTAATTTCATCATAAAGTATCTCGGTTGGTGCTGAATAGAATTTTATATAAAAAAGGGTTCCCTTAGTTATTCTTTTGTAGTGCATGAATGTTTTGTGTAGCTCCGGTATTGTAGCTATTTCATCTCCTGTCTGGGTGTATACTGTGTTCAGTAATCCATAGTTATAACAAGTTGCCACTAGATTTGCATTTGTTTTAGGTAAAACAATTAGTTTATTGTATCCTTGTAGAGTTTGGGTAATATAATCTTCGTGTGGATTTTGGGTAGTTTTAGATATGGGGTTTTTGTTTAAAAAGGTTTGTATTTTGTGAATGTTTTCTATATAGGCTCTGGTTATGTGATTATAGATTTTCTTGTCCTGTCCTAAGCTGTCTTTGTAGGTATTTATTTGTGGTGGTACAAATAAGGGGTTTTGATTTCTGGGTACAAATGGTTTCTCAAATATCTTGTTCATATTTGTATTAACATATCTTTTTTCTTCTTTTGTAGATGATGTGCTACCTGTAGCTGCATATAACAAATTGTTAGTTTGGGTTTTTCGGTGTTTCCCATTGTCACCTTCTAGCTCTGGAGTTTTCAAGTCTTCCGATCGACTTAGCTCCGCATATTTATTGTCATGCTGCTGACTTTTCATCTTTTGTATCTCTTTGTCCAGGCTATCTACTTTTGTACAAAGTAATGTCATAGCATTGAATATTTTTTTCAAGAGTATTTTCTTTGTCTAGATCCGTCTTAGCAAATAGTATATCCATTTGGCTATCTTGAACCATCTCACAAATGGTGTTTGAGACATCTTCAATTTTCTATAGTTCCACATAATATCTCCCAGTGTGATCAGATGCTAAATTCCAAGGACAATGTTGCACCCCTAATAGGCACTACCAAGATGCTAGAAACAAATGGAACCGTTGCATTTTCTAATCTACTTTCTTAAAAACTGTAACTTTAAACTTTTCTACCATCAGCTATGGACATATTGAAGGAGCAATGGAAGTCATAACACATCCCAACTTTTTGGCTGCATTGGTGTCTATGAAGTTGTGGGTACTCATTTTGTCTATTAATACTTGGATAACCTTCCCTCGAATAGAAAATGTCACCCTCATGGTTCTAAAGTCATTAATTCCAGTCATAGCATGCATTGATACGTGGAAACAAATGGATCCTTCAAAATCTATCTCTAACCCATCATGGCTAATAACTCTCATGGATCCACCATCAAATATTTCTCAGTCTCTTCTGAATCTTCACTATGCTCTATTTCTAAAAAAACAATTGTATCTAATTCTTGAAAATATATCAAAAGGAATACTTTTCATCACAATTAAAACAAAGTACCTTATCTCTTCTTTCTTCCATTTTAGTGGCAGTTAGCAACTTGGGATTCTTAAAAGTTGGCTTAGTGTAACCACTAGAGTTCCCAGAAGGCTTAGAAGGTGCCACACTTTTGTCATAGGGTTGGTTACCAGTCATAAGATTTGGATTAAATCTAGGGACAATCTTGAGGGTAGGAAAAATAGGTCCTTGAAGGAAAGCTTTTTTCTGGACCACCAAGGTTTGTTCTTAAATCCTTTGCAACATTATGGCTTTGTCCAAGGTTCTGGGCCCTAACAACAACTTTTAATCCTATCTCAGGTTAGAAGCCTCTCAAAATTCAACTCACTACTTTATCCTTAGTTCTACTCGAATGAGTAATTCATTAAAAATATCTATATAATTCTAAACAAAAGATCCCTGGCACATGTCCTTGAGATCACCCATATAGTCATCAAATAGCTTATATGGAAATCTAGCATATAAGCAACCAAAATACTCAATCCACCTGGATCATTCCTATAATGTTTTATGGGTTATGTAGGATTGATGCCACTGTAATGCTCTTCCCTCTATTCGATAGGAATCCAATTCCACCTTAGAAATATTTGGATTTTTGTCTACATCAAAGATTTGCTCGCACTTATACAACCAGTCCTTCAACCCTGTGTCATCCAATCTTCGGAATTCTATCTGATACCCCTGAGTAGGTAAATAGTAGACTTTAGTCCTATCAGGTTTAATTAATGGAACAACTCTTTTTTGGGACCTTCCGACGAATTTGCCTCACCAATTGTAGACAAAAGTTAGTAACATCTTTTTACTCTCATCCCTGGCTTTCACCCCTTTAGCATCCATATTGTCGTAGATATGCAATAGAATGGACTATCATGTCCATGGAACTTTTGGTATTATCTACCTCCTTACATAGATTTTTCATCCTAGTGTTATGATATTCATGACCTACAATAATTTTGAGAAGCGCAAGGCTTTTATACCACTGATAAGACCACAAAAATGAAGGAATCAATTCTAAGTAATTAACGAGGTCAAGGGACAGGGTGTGGGCCTGAGAACTTAAGAGAGAGTAATAGATTTGTTAAAAGAGTTAGTAGAGGTCTGTTATTTAGGGGATCTCTATGTTATAGGGGGTTAGGTTATGATCTGATATGAAGGTGGAATAGCCTAAGTGGTGGAGTTAGTAGCAGAAGGAGGTTGGGGGATTTGAGATAGAGTATATGGGTTCCAAAAAATACCTCTTGTGGTAAAGGTGATGATTGAAGGGTTGGGGTCTTAATTTATCTTTAAGTTGCATGTTCTTTTGATTAATTACGTGATGTTATGTTGTTAATTTGGGTAAGCCGATGATGGCTACTAGTACATGTTGTTTGTATTGTCATTACTGATGCTATGCCATTTGGCATAGTCTGATTGAAGAATTTAGTAACATTTCAAAAGAATCTTGCCAGAATATGTATGGATAGTGGGAAACTAAGTGGATGTAGTGTGACTTCCCAACTTCTTCTTTAATTTGGATACATGAAAAGTAGGGTGAATCTTTGTTCCAGCAAGAAGAGCTAAAGTATAGGCAACAGACCCATCCTTAAAATGATCTAAAAGGGACAAAAAAATCTAGCAGGTAACTTGTGAAAGGAATGGTTCGTCAATGAGATTTGTTTATAGGGTTGTAACTTGACAAAGACCTAATCACCAACATAGTAGGTCCTAGCAGACTTGTGCTTATCACACTGAACCTTCATCTTATTTTGAGCTATAGCCAAATTAAACTTCAACTTCTTTAGAGTAGCCTCTCTAGCCTGCAAACTCTTGTCAATCATATCTGACACCATTCAGCCAGACCTAGCCAATTTGGCCAATCCTTATGTTTATTAAAGGTCATAAACCTTAGCACTCCAAACACCTGTTGACCACTTCAGTTTGCCAATCTGTCTTTAGGTGGTAAGCACTAGAAGTAAGTAATGAGACCTTTATAAAACAATAGTCATGGGCATGCCACACAATCTAAAAATGTCATTCATGATTAACTAAGATACATCCAATGCAAAGCAAGGATGTTTGAGAGCCATAAAATGAGTTTGAAGTATCTATTTACCACCACATAGATGACTTTCTTCCCAACAACATTTGGAAAACCTTCTATGAAATCCATTGAAATGTCTTGACAAACCTTCTCAAGAATGGGAGAGGCAGAAGTGTTCTAGGTAATGCCAGAATTTCACCCTTGTACGTCTGTCATGTATCACACTCTCTAATGAAGGAGTACATATCTTGTTTCATTCTCTCCCAATATAAATCTAGTTTTAAAATGTGAGAGTAGCATAAACACAAGAGTGACCACCAATAGAACTAGCATAGAAATGAGAAATCTACTTGTGAATCAAAGTCACAATAGAACAAACAATGATCTTCGACTTTCTACTCAATATGCCAACTTTATGTTGGTAGTATGGCTTTGGGGTTTTAGAGCACTGAATGGACTGTAATAACCTCTGGAGATAGGGGTTATATGACCTCCTCAATGAAGGTTGTATGCACACCTGAGATACTTCATAGGTCAACCAACTCACCTTTCCTAGATGAAGCTTCACTAACAATGTTATCACAATCTTTCTTGTATTAAATTGTGTAGTCATAGCCCATCCTTTACTAAAGAGGGTATTTTAAAAAGTGAGATCAGTTATATAGTGAAATCTTTACCCAACAACAAGGTCTCCACCTTTGCACAGTAGTGAACAAGGCCAAAAACTCTTTCTCAATAAAAAATAATATTTTTTTCTTAACCGATAGTCTTGACGAGAGAAATAGGCTTGCCATACCCATTGGTTAGCATAGATTTAATGCCATCTCCTTAAATCTTTGCAGAAATTAAGGAGAGTTAATAGTTACATCTCCGATCTAATAGAATCCATTCATTTTCAGCAGGTCATGTAGGGGTCTAGCAATAACTCCATATCCCATGACAAGCCTTCTATAGTAACCTATTATTCCTGGAAACCCTTTGAGTGCCTTAATGGTTCTAGGTTGAGACCAATCTAACACAACTGTAATCGAGTCTGTCCGTTGATACCTCTCATACAAATATTACATGTCCCTATAATCAACTTTGGTGATACCAAAGTCACATTTACCCCTCTTGACAAATAATTCAGCCTCCATGAGTATTCTAAAGCTTCTTTCAAGTGGAATAGATGATCAAGCCACCTACAACTATATTTAAGTATATTATTTAAGAGGACAAGGATAAATTTTCATAAGGTGAGGAAGAAAGTTATTATTCATTAGGCTTTGGAAGGTGGATGGAACATTTGTGAGGCCAAACGGCATCACTAGAACTTCATAGTAGCATCTCCTATAGTTTTATGAATATTAGGCTAAAACATTCTAATATGATGGCAGCCCAAATTGAGATGTAGCTAGAGAAGAATCTAGCATCATGTAGTTCATTCAACAATTCTTCAATCATAGGAATATGAAACTTTTTCTTTATTGTCAGTTTGTTCAGTTCCCTATAATGTATACACATTCTCCATGATCCATGCTTCTTCTTTTTCACCATGGTTTTATCACTCCACTGCTCAATATGTCCTCCACAATTTTTTCATTATCACACTTCTACAAATTTGGATACTTTGAAGGTATTATATTAATTTGGTAAAACCTTCCTGTAGGATGACTTACAAATCAGGATCTCTCGAAGGGGGTAATTCTACACGGGTTTCATCTAATTGTGTATACTTGTCCAACAACTTAGTTAATCCCTGTTGCTGTGATCCATCTGTCAATACCTTTCTTCTGATCCTCTTCCAATACCATTTCCATTGTGATAATGTGTAGCTCAGAATTCTTAAAAAACAGTATATCCATTTGGCCATCTGGAACCATCTCATTACTTGTGGTTGAGCAATCTTTAATTTTCTTAAGTTCCACATAATATCTCCTAGTACGATCAAAATCTAAATTTCCCAATCTACTTTCTTAAAAATGTAATGACGTTAAACTTTGTTACCATCAGCTATAGACATATTAAAGGAGCAATGGAACCCTTGCATTTTCCAATCTACTTTCTTAAAATGTAATGACATTAAACTTTGTTACCATCAGCTATAAACATATTAATGGAACAATGGAAATTCATAACACATATGTAATACCTCGGATTTCAAAAGGATAAAAGGTTTTATGGTCGTAGATCCATTATCTACTGGTTCAGGTCTACGAGACCAGTCTACGATTCGTAGAAATTTCTACAGGTCGTACACCAGTCTCGTGGAAAGGGGAAAAAATAATTTGTGAAAATCTAGTCTCTGAATTTTTCTACGAGTAAATAGGATGGTTCATCAAATTATTTACAAGTCGTAGATGGGTCTTGTATGTAGGTCCTAGACTTGGATAAATTTTAAGTCTAAAGTTGGTTTCTACGGTTGCTGTATATGAACCGTAGGAAGACTTACAAGTCATTTATACAAGTACCGTAAAAAAATGATCTAAGTTGAGAGTTTATGAACTTTTCTACAGTTTACTAGGACGATCCATAGAGAGTCCGATAGACTGAAGGTCCAAGCCATAAGAAGTTCCGGCAACATATTTTTAAGGGCTTTTAGGTCTTTTCCTAAATGTTTTAAGCTTATACTATGTCTTTTTTTCTTTAATCCTAAGCCCTATATAAATCCTTCAAGTCCTAAATTACCCACTTAAAAACCCATTTTCCTATTTCCCAAAACCTGAACCAAATTCACTCCCCAAATTCCCTCTCAAACTAAGAAAGAAGAAGAAAAAGCTAGGGATCAATCCAAGTCTTCAATTCACCATTCATCTTGGGCTTTGAATAGCAAGGTATGTGGGTATTCACTCATGGAATCCATTCCTCCATGGGATCCCTAATGTTTTTAATTTCTAATTGATCAAGTTAGGGTTTTAATTCATGATTAATCCCTACCTTCTACTGCATGCATCAAATTAAATGCATGATTTTTAGTTTAATTTACATGAACCCCATCATGATCCATGATTTTGATTATGCACCCATGAAAAAGCTTATGAAAAATGAATTATGAATTTATGAAGATATGCATGCTTTTATGGAATTGATGTAAATGATTTGAGGATGATCTGAGAGGAAGGTATTAATGATATTATGAAATGTTTTCTCACATGCTATTATGATCATGATTGTGAAAGGTATTTTTCACATATTGATTAACATTGGTGAAAGGTTTTCTTACTTATGTTGAAATATGTTCAAGGAGTTATTCTATGTTTTGATTTTAAAATGTGGATTGGTATTGATCATTACCTTTCCTATGTTAAAATGATATTTGATTTCTTATCTATTCTATTGAGATTTTGACTTAGGACTGGGAGGGCTTTGAGGTCGAGGCTCAAATAGGGTAGTCTCTAGTAGAAACCTCTAGTCCCAAACAATGTGCCCCCATCGGATTGTCTTCAATGACATAGCTAGTGGATCCACTTTAGTAAAAGATGATGTGTATGGGCTCTAACTTGGCAAGTAGAATCCCCTTCATTTGGCACGAGGGATATACCATATTCTATGACATAGCTCTCGTGGTCTTATTGTCGGTTAAAGCTAATATCCCACAAAATGAATATGTTTCTTCAAAGGCTTTTTTATGTCTATTATTTTTCATGCATTAACCACATCTTATGATTTCTGCATTGTTGCTTCTTTATGCCTTAAATGTTCCAATTTTAAACACATCGAATTCAAAAAGGATAACAATTTCAGTCCTTCAGAAAAAATCAGGCGCCAAACTGACGGACGCCACCGATGGTCCATCGTTTGACACACGAATCGTAGGTAGGCCCATGGTTGGCCAGCCTAGTTTTCCAAAATGTCAAGTTCCAGTACTTTTTCAACGGTTCACCAGGATGGTCCATCATTCAAACCACGAGCCGTAAATAGGTTTCGTAGGTGAGTCCCAAACTTAGAGAGATTTTGAGGTCGAAAGTTAAGGACAACATTTGGGACACACGTCCCATCAATTGGACCACAGAATATGACTGGATCCCTTCGTTTGAGGTCGAAAAACTTGAGTCTTTGAACCCAATCGATGAAGGGACAAGACGGTCCGTTGGTGGACCCACAAACCGTAGGTCCCCACCATTGACTAGGTCGGCAATTATTTTCTCAAGGGCTTTTAGGTATTTTCCTAATTATTCTACCCTAATACTATATCGTTTTACCTTTCACCAAAACCTCTATATAAGTGTTTTTAACCCCAAAATTTCCCAATAGAAATCATTCTCTCAAATTTATAAAGGAAGAACAAGTCTTCCTCACAAAATATTTCTGTCTCTAGAAATTGAAGAAAACTAGGGTTTGCAAGTCAAGTATCCTAATCCTCAATTGAAGATAAGCAATTGGCATTGAGGTATGATAGCTTTCATCTATGGAAGTCTTTCCTCCACGGAGTTCCTAACTTCTCCAATTTTCAAAGTTAGAATTTCCCTATTGAGTTAAGGTTTTCTTCTATGTGTTATGACTTCTCTTGATTATTGATTTAATATATTGATCTATGATCTTTTATGCATGAATTGAGTAAATCTCATGATTTTATGATGAACACCATGAACCCATGTAATTCCCATGATTTCCAAGTTATGATCATATGATGTAGGTTTTGGATTATGAAAGAAGAGTTTATGAAATCAAGCATGTGCTTATGAAATTTATGTAAATATTTTAAGGAAGCTTTGAGAGTGAAGTATCAATGATGTTGTTTTTGTTGTTGTTGTTTTTTTGTTGAAAGGATTTCTCATATACACATGAAAGCATGATTGTGAAAGGTTTTCTCACATAATGAGGGTTCTTTGGGTTGAAAGGTCTTCTCACCTAAAATGAACCAATGCTAGGGAGTTATTCTAATATTGAGGAAAAAGGTGATTGCTTATGCTCTCTAATTGAATGACAAGAGGTGATTACCCATGTCACATGATGTAAGGACAAGAGGCGATTACCCATGTTCCTTTAAGAGCTAAGATGAATATGATTAAGAACTATTCCATGGAAGTTAAGCTTAGTACTGAGTGGACAAGTGGCGATTACCCATGTCCCATAAACTATGTGCCAACATAGGATTGTCTAGATATACATTAGCTAGTGGATCCACATAATCTAGAAGTTCATCGTCCTTACTTTGGAAAGGAGGACAACCCCTTTTAGGTGTAGGGAAGACACTGGATTCCCTGATAATAACTCTGATGGTCTTATATGTCGGTTAAGGCAACTTCCTACAAAAAATTTATGATGACTTAAGTTACTTCAAGGAAGTATCTCATACATGTTTAAGATGATGATATTGTGCATTGACCATATTTTATGACTCATTTTTTCTAACTCTTTATTGCATGTTTTAGCTTGGTCATTGCATTTCATGAATTTATTTCTTTAAAGTATGTTTTCAAATGTTTTATGCATGCCTATCATACTTTGTACATGTTTGTACTAACACCTAATCTTGCCTACATTTCTCCAAATGTAGGGTCTGATAGTCAGGGTTCCCAGTTTCATGGCCAGAGTTCTTTGAGGAGATTCCCAGCTTTGGTGAGTCCTCTACTTCGAGGATGGACATTTATTGTTTTCTGTTTTCCGTACTTTCAGTTTTGGAACGTGATGTACGGGCTATGCCCATATTCATTTTTATGTACTAGATGGCTTGGAGAGGATGTTTAGACTTCCGCTTCACTTGTATAAAACTTTTAGACTCATAAATGTTTTCTTTTAATATCTTTTACTCTATGTATTGTATGATGAATGTTAAGTGGCTTGTATGGGGCCTCTCAGGGTCTTATATGCCATGTTACGCCTAGGGGCTACCTTGGGTCATGATAAACATGGTAATCAGAGAACAAGGTTGAGATAAGTCCTAGGATGTCTCATAAGCGACATCGAGTAGAATCTTTTTCATGAGGGTCAAGCGCGCCACAATTATGAATAGGAGGCTATAAGATATTTAGGAAACCCCACTCCTTTCATTACTCTAAGGTCGTGCGATGAGTTTAACTCGATAATGTCTCTCTCCTAATCCTTATCCGATGTTCTAAAGGATATGGATACTCGAAGAGCATATGCTAGGAGGAATGCGGGAGAGAATACGAATCAAGAGGATCCTCCTCAAGCTCCCCAAGTTCTGGTCGATCCTTTGGCCAAGTATTTGTCTAATGCGTAGTTTAGGGCTGCTTTTCAAGTGTTGGCCCAAGCCATGATGACCCAATCCAATAGGGAGGTTTTAGTCCCCGTGAACCCAAATGTGGGTACGGCGACATCTAGAGTGAGGGAATTCACTAGAATGAATCCTCCAGAGTTTCATGGTTCTAAGGTTGAGGAAGACCCTAAAGAGTTCATTGATAAGGTTTACAATGTGTTGATGATCATGAGAGTGACACCGGTGGAAAATGTAGTGTTGGCCACTTATCAACTTAAGGGTGTTGCTCAAATATGGTACAAACAATGGAAATAAGGGAGACCGGAAGATGCAGGTCCTCTCGATTGAGAAAAGTTCAAAGTTGCTTTTCTTGATAGGTTCTTTCACCTTGAGATGCTTGAATTCATCAACCTTCATCAAGAAAGTATGAGTGTGAAGGAATATGATTTGAAGTTCACACAAGTGTCCCAATATGCTCCTCCTATGATTGCCGCTCCTAGGGCAAGGATGAGTAAATTCATTTTAGGTGTGTCCGAAATGGTTGTTAAAGAATGCTGCACCACCATGCTTTTTAATGATATGGACATTTCTCGTTTTATATTTCGCGCTCAACAAATTGAAGAGGAGAAACTTAAGGAGAAGTCTATTGATAAGGTTTACAAGGTGTTGATGATCATGAGAGTGACACCGGTGGAAAAGGTGGTGTTGGCCACTTATCAACTTAAGGGTGTTGCTCAAATATGGTACAAACAATGGAAATAAGGGAGACCGGAAGATGCAGGTCCTCTCTATTGAGAAAAGTTCAAAGTTGCTTTTCTTGATAGGTTCTTTCACCTTGAGATGCTTGAATTCATCAACCTTCGTCAAGAAAGTATGAGTGTGAAGGAATATGATTTGAAGTTCACACAAGTGTCCCAATATGCTCCTCCTATGATTGCCGCTCCTAGGGCAAGGATGAGTAAATTCATTTTAGGTGTGTCCGAAATGGTTATTAAAGAATGCTGCACCACCATGCTTTTTAATGATATGGACATTTCTCATTTTATATTTCGTGCTTAACAAATTGAAGAGGAGAAACTTAAGGAGAAGTCTATTGATAAGGTTTACAAGATATTGATGATCATGAGAGTGACACCAGTGGAAAAGGTGGTGTTGGTCGCTTATCAACTTAAGGGTGTTGCTCGGATATGGTACAAACAATGGAAATAAGGGAGACCGGAAGATGCAGGTCCTCTCGATTGAGAAAAGTTCAAAGTTGCTTTTCTTGATAGGTTCTTTCACCTTGAGATGCTTGAATTCATCAACCTTCGTCAAGAAAGTATGAGTGTGAAGGAATATGATTTGAAGTTCACACAAGTGTCCCAATATGCTCCTCCTATGATTGCCTCTCCTAGGGCAAGGATGAGTAAATTCATTTTAGGTGTGTCCGAAATGGTTGTTAAAGAATGCTGCACCACCATGCTTTTTAATGATATGGACATTTCTCGTTTTATATTTCGTGCTCAACAAATTGAAGAGGAGAAACTTAAGGAGAAGTCTATTGAGAAGGTTTACAAGGTGTTGATGATCATGAGAGTGACACCGGTGGAAAAGGTGGTGTTGGCCGCTTATCAACTTAAGGGTGTTGCTCAAATATGGTACAAACAATGGAAAGAAGGGAGAACGGAAGATGCAGGTCCTCTCGATTGAGAAAAGTTCAAAGTTGCTTTACTTGATAAGTTCTTTCACCTTGAGATGCTTGAATTCATCAACCTTCGTCAAGAAAGTATGAGTGTGAAGGAATATGATTTGAAGTTCACACAAGTGTCCCAATATGCTCCTCCTATGATTGCCGCTCCTAGGGCAAGGATGAGTAAATTCATTTTAGGTGTGTTCGAAATGGTTGTTAAAGAATGCTGCACCACCATGCTTTTTAATGATATGGACATTTCTCGTTTTATATTTCGTGCTCAACAAATTGAAGAGGAGAAACTTAAGGAGAAGTCTAAGGAGGTAATGAGAGCTAAAAGCGATGATGGTAACTTCTCTCATTCAAGGTCCGATGGACATGGTCGTTCTAAGTTTCTACAAGGTTTTTAGGCCAAGGTTCCTCCATTGTTCCTCTTAAGTTCAACAAAGTTAGGGTGTCTAACCCTAAGCCTCAAGGAGGAAGTGGTAGTGGGTTTTTGTTGCCTACTTGTGCTAAGTGTGGAATGAAGCACAAGGGCAAGTGTCTCTGTCTGGCGGAGCCATTGAAGAAGATTGGGCTCTGTTGCCCCCATTATTATTTCCTTGCCTATTCTTAGGACCCTCTCTCATGAAGTGACCATTCTCACCACACATGAAACAACCAGTGGAGCCATCACGATACACTCCTGAGTGGTTCCTACCACACTTAGCGCATGTAAGAATCCCATTACCTTTTTGTGCCACACTACCTTGAGACTGAGCAGGTCTAGCCCTAAAGTTTTGTGAATTATGATTCTTAAATTCACCTATGTTCCTTGGTGCAGGTGCACTAGCAGATGATGGAGCAGGTCCGTTTGGCTACTGTTGAAAAGAAGACCGGTTTGCATTACTTTTCTGCTGCCTGGACTCATTTCCTGTTGTCTTAGCCTTTTTGTTTCAGAACTCTTCCCTATCTCTCAACTTGTCTTCCTCAACATGCAGCACATGAATCATTAGCCTTATTATGTCCATGTCTCCTATCAACATAACTCCATTGCCCTCTTGCTTGGCAGACGAGACAACCCAGAAACAAACAAAGTCATCTTGCTCCTCATATCAGTAACCATCTTCGGAGCATAGCGGGAAAGTTGGGTGAACTTGAGGCTGTACTCATGCGCACTCATTAATTCCTCCTTAAGAGTGAGGAATTATCTTAGCTTTGCCTCTCTTAGTTCACGGGGAAAGAAACGCCCTATGAAGGCCTCTTCGAACACAACCCAACTCACAATTGGTGCACCCTCACCTTTACTCTTCTTCTATCTGTCATACCATACTCTAGCAACAACCTTCATTTGGTATGCAACTAGTTCCACTCGTTCAACATTAGCCACGTGCATAACCTCAAAAACATTCTGCAACTCTTCCACAAAGTTTTCCAGATCCTCAGTGACACTTGAACTGGTGAAATCTGGAGGATTCATCCTTAAGAACTCACGGATCCTGGATGTATCAGCCACATTCTATCGAACCCTTCTCTGTTAGCCAGCTTGGTTGGTCACCACTTGACTCAACATTCGGATAGCATCCTAGAACTCAACAACATCTGGATAGTATCCTAGAACTCAACATTAGTGACCTCTCCTTGGGGTTGCAGTTCTTGTGCATTGGGGGCTTCTTGATCCTGAGGATAAGCATTTCTCCTAGCAGGACAACCTCGGACAGCTCTTCATGGAGGCATGATCTGAAAGATACGCGCAAGCACGAATTAGAAAAAAACTTTATAGAGATGAACTCTATCACACGAAAAGAGTATGAAAGAAGTGAGATATTTCCTAAATGTCACAGCCTTCTAATTATAGAAGTGGCGTGCTTCACACCGACAACTAGGACTCTAAAGACACGGCTTCATAGACACCCTAGGACTCTTGAACTTTGTTCTCTAATACAAAGTTTGTCACACCCCGAGCCTTCACCCTGGACGTGGCCGACACTCGAGAACCATTGTTGGCCCCAAATCAACCCTTGGACTAGCTCAACTCTCAGCTGAGGACTTACTTATCATAGAATAATCTCAAAAGATAAACTCAAATAATAAAGTCAGAATATTTTTAAAGGAAAAATTCGACTCGCCAAAGAGGCAACTCAAGTCTTTAAACATTAATAACGGAAAATGAAAAAAGACGCATGAACTACTTTCTATCTATCTATGAAGCCTCTTATACTATATGGGATGTCGGGAGAAGACTCCCGATCAACCTAACAAATTGAAATAACAGAACGAATATAAGAGATCCTCCGGAAGCAAGGAGGCTCAACAAGAAACTCTGGAACTCAACTGGATCAACGAAATGCTGGTTGATGAGCCTGGCTACCTATATACGCATAATGAAAGATGGAGGCCAAATGGCGTAAGTACATGAAATGTACGAGCATGCAAGGGGAAATCTAAAAAATGACATAAACTTGTGATGAGTCCACGATTTGGACTCATTTAGGGCTTTATATTAATAGATTTAGTGTCCTCAAGTGCATATTTTGTGCCAATAACTGATGTAAATCCTTGAATTTCAGGTATTTGGATTGAGGAACAAAGCATGGACACTATTGAGGAAAAAGGAACAAGGCAGCTGGAAGAACGAAGAAAAGAAGGCCTGAGGATCGCCTAGCCCATTGGGTGAGTGCATCAATCTTAACTTCGTATTTTTGGATTGCTCAAGAGAGAGGTTTTAAAACCAAAATTACTGAATCAATGGTCTGTGGGTATTGGGTTGTCATGGGTTCAACTCGAGAGAGTGAATCGTAAACCCTTTTCCACACATTCAGCTCGAGAGAGTGAATGGACTGAAGTGAAGGTTGTGCTTAGTTGCTTCTTATTGGTGTTCGAGAGAAACCAATTTGATTCGGGGTAGATTGTTCGAGAGAAAGTTTATCCCCACTAAAGTCTAACTTATTCACTAATTTACAACTATTTACTATTAATTGCAATTACCCGATTGTTTGCCTTAGCCCATAATCCAATCACATCCCACGAATCTCGTCACCATATTCATATTTTCGTATTATTTACTGTTTTAGTTGACAATTGAAAACAAACCCCCTTGATATTTGACACTTGTGTCACCCCAAACTTGAATTATGTTTTTCTTCATAAATGTTTTTACCTATGATTGACTTGAGCATATTCTTACTTACCTATTGATTCTCTATTACAAACCACTCCCTTGGGACTCGACCCCAACTCACATAGTTGGGTTATATTATAATCGAACGATCGTTGACACTTAGTATTGGATGAAGTGTCTTGATAAGTGAAATCAGCTTGAACCGGAACTGAAGAAACAACTTACCTCGTTTCCACTCAACTCAACCTCAACTCAATCTAAACTCATTTCAATATAAAAGCAATAACAATAATTCAATATAAAAAAAAGCTTTTAAAATAGTAGATAACAACTCAATGTACTGGAAAATACAATATAACTTAGTTTGTACGTAAAAGTACAAAATAAACTCTATTTGGGAGATTCTCTAACCCTCAACCATCACTATGAGCTATATGATGATACATCGTCTCACCCACACTTCCAGAACAGTCCTATAGTTTTCCGGGGTATAGAACTCCTCAACTAAGTGGATCCACTAGTCTATGCTTAAAAAGAAATAAGGAATCATCTAAAATGTATGACCCTTTCTACACACGTAGGCTGCATGGTTTATGGGAGCTGTGAGTTGTTTGAACTCTCCCCCATATCGGTGCTCAACACTACTCAAAAAAAAAAACTTAGCTCATACCTTTTAAAAAATATATTTCATCATCCTCAACCTTGAGATTATTACTGAAAAGGTTTCTCTTAAAAAAGATAGTACTCAAAACTTCTTAGGAACTGTGTTGGAAATGGGTATTTCCTCTCTTGTTCAATGTAAAATATTTACCCTTGGGAATACTTAATTCCAATATATTCATTTTAAAAAATGAAACTCAACTCTACTCTTCCTCAAACTCAAGTACTCAAGTCTTAAAACAAGTTTAAAAGATTGTAAAAGACTTTTAAAAAAGACTCGAAAGAACTCTCAATACTTTACTCTTAACTCTATCTTGAATTTAAATTATGGATTAAAGGTTTGTGATTCATGTAATGAATGATCTCGTGATGTTTGGATTTATTTTAGAGTAGTTAGAATCGATGGGAAGTAAAGGTACAATTTAAAAGGACTTAGATGGAACAAACAACGGAAAAAGGGTGGGGGCAGGAGACCCTGGTGCAATGTTGGCACGGGGAGCCAGCCCCTAAATCATAGGCTGCTTTGTGGCGCATTACTGGCGCGCCGCCCCAGACCCTCTGGTGCATCAGGGGTGCGCTGCCCCAGATCTTCTGGCGCATCAGGGGCGCGCCGACCGAACCTTTCCCCAGAACTTCCCACTGAATTTTTCTTCTCGTTTTCTGACCCTAATTCTTCTAGAATCGATTTCTTTTCTCAAGTTTTCCTTAGATTCAATTAGCCAATACAAGTACATGAGAATTTACTCAAAAACAAGCCTCAAAATCATACGTTTGTCTCATAAATCATAAAACCCATCCTAATTCAAGAACGAAGCAATATTTCAAGAATACTTAATTGGGTAAGAAAAATTCTAAAATATCCCTCACATTTTCAGGTAACTTTCCTTCATTGGACAGCCTAACTTCAAACGGGCATGTCTCCCTCATACGAGCTCAAAATTTATCAAACTTAGTGGTATTGGAAGAGGATTCCAAAACCTTTCATTTGATATCTATGGGCCACATATCTCACCCCGTACTAAAAGTTATGGCTGTTTATATTTGACCCAAAACTCACAAGTTAAGCATAACTTGTAAAATTTCAAATTCGCTCCTTTCGAAATTTGTTCTTTCTAAATACTGAGGTGCTACATTGACATCCAACTTTGAACTCTCATCTGTAGGAACATGCACAAAGACTTTACACCTAAAAACTTTAAGATGATTATAAGAAACATCCTTACCGGACCAAACTCTGTTAGGGACATTACCATTCAAAGCAACGGTATGAGATAAATTGATATTATATGAAGCACTATGAAGTGCTTTTGTCCAAAAGGAATCTGGTAGCTTAGCATCTAAAGTATACATCGAACCCTCTCAACAAGAGTTCTATTCATCCTCTCTACTAAACCATTTAGTTGAGGAGTCTTTGGAGAAGTTTTCTAATGCCTAATACTCTGCTCTTTGCAACATCTATCAAAAATACCAATATACCCACCACTATTATCAAAATGAATGCATTTCAATTTCTTCCCTGTCTTTCTCTCAACCAAGGCGTGAAAACTCCTGAACAGATCAAGTACGTGATCCTTGAAGTTAAAAAGAATACCCAGGTTCACGAGAATGATCATCAATAAATGTCACAAAGTAAAGTGCACCACCATGAGACTTTACCTTAAAAGGACCACACAAATAAGAATGTACCAACTCCAGCAAATCAAGCTTCCTCAAAGGTGGATGACTCTGAAAAGAAAATCTTTTCTATTTACCGTCTAAGAAATGAACACACTTGTTCAACTTTGCTTGTTCACTCAACAATGAAAATTCGTCTTAGCCAAACTGTGAATCCCTTTCTCGCTTATATGACTCAGTTTTCTATTCCATAACTCTGATGAAGTATCATTCTCCACCAAATTTACTGAGCCTCTGAAAGTGGAGCCATGAAAAATGTACAAGTTAGACAACTTGTAACCACAGGCTACAACCATTGAACCTCTAGTAATCTTCCATAGGATAGCATAAAGGGTATTAACATAACCCTCATCATCAAGGTATCCCACCAAAATCAAATTCAAGCAAACATCATGAGCATGCTTGACACTATTGAGAACAAGTTTGGAATCATTGTTACTTTCCAAACAAACTGTCCCAATACAAAGAACTGCAACCTCATGATTATAACCCATTTTCAACATCCCAAAATTACCTGAAGTATAAGAAGAAAATAATTCCTTCCTGAGCGTTACATGAGAAGTAGCACCAAAATATACAAACCAGCTAGACTCATCGCAAACAAGATCGATGACATTTTCATCACAAAAAACAAGATGATCATTATTAGCAACGACAACACGATTTTCATTATCACCTTTTTTTAATTTGTTGTATCATATCTCTATTGTACCTAAAATAATATTTCTTGATATGGCCATTCTTGTGGCAATAGTCACATGTAATATTCTTTGTATTTAGACTTTAACTTACCTCTCCTTTTGTCTCTGTCATTCTAACCTCTGAACTTTTTTCTCCCCGTGTCTTTAGTATCCAAAACATCGGAGTGTGAAGTTGAAGAAGATGAGGGCTAAGATCTTCTTCTTATCTTTTCATTCAAGACACCATTCTTATCATATTTCATAATCACAACACCACTAGGTGCAGGATTAGTCAAAGAAACTCGAAAAGTTTCCCCAAGAGTCTGGTAAAGTATTAAGAAGCCAAAGTCCTTGTATCTCTTTATCAACTTTACATTCATTCTGGATATCTAGTAAAGAACACCCTGAAAATCATTAATATGATTAGAAATAGGAGTGCCCTCTTTATACCCGATATTCATTAATTGTTTCAATAGAAACATTTTTGTTGTTGTTAGTCTTCGAAGCATAAAGCATCTCGAGCTTATCCCACAAACTTTTGGCGTGTGTCTAATTAACAATGTGATTTCTAACATTATCTTCAACCTATTGTCTAATCTAGCCACAAATCTGCAAGTGCTTAAATTCCCATTCCTCATATGTCATGGACTGGGTTTATCAGAAGCAAACATAGGTAAATGCATCTTCTTGACAAATAGAAGATCTTTCATCTTGCCACTCCAAGTATGATAGTTACTACCATTCAAACAAATCATTTTGCTCATATTTTCATCCATCATTAAAATCAATAATAAACACTAACCAATGCTCTAATACCACTTTTTTGAGAGATGCAAGACACTAACAAAGAATGTTCAATAGGATAGCAGCAGAATAATACCAGTCTAAACTTTCCCCTTTTGATTTGAACAAAGAAAAGACAAACTAATAAAACCAATAAGAAGAATGGACAATAAGTCTATCAATGATGTTTGCGTAATCAAGACACAACTTTGATTCCATTCTCTACGATCTTACAATAGTTTAGTAACCCAACCAAGGGTTGGGATCGTCCCTAGAGAGTTGTTTTGAGAATTTATAGAAAAATAAAATTTCATTCTAACTAGTCATAGGTAAAGACATCAACGAGTAAAAACATTGTAAATTAAAGGGGGACACAAACGTGTCAATTAACAATGGAGGGGGGGTTGTCACTACTAAGTAAAAAAGGGCAAAATCAACAAGGGTTTTTAAGCAATGAGAGGGGATCCTTGGGATGTGACGGGAATACGGGTTAAGCTAGATTATTGGGTTCATACTTTCGATAGAAGATTCATAGAGTAATTGTGACTAGGCTAAGCTTTAAGGGGGATAAGTTCTCTCTCGAGCAACTTACCCCATTTCAAATGCATTCCTCTCGAACACCCACTTGCCGCATGAAGACCAGGCTACGCCTTAACCCAGTCAGTCTCTCGAGCTGGGTGTGTGGACATGGGACTAGGGTTTACTCTCTCAAGCTGAACCTCATGTCGACCCTCTCACACTGGCCATCAATCTAGTGGTCTTAGTTTTACGACCTCTCTTTCTTGAGCAAGCCGAAAACACATAAATAAACTTGTATTTGCAACTACAAATTCATTAAATTCATCCACAACCACTAAACGAAATCACAATTAAACTATGATTAAACTATCAACAAGCAAGACCCAACAATTATCTTAACCCATATTCGCTAAATCACACCCCAAGAATTGAGGTTTTTAGCCACACATCAAGAGATATAAATTTATACCTAAATGAGCTTGCATTCAAATGGGTATGAAGATTTAAGTCTTGTTACAGGCCAAGAATGAAGAATTCCAGAGACCTAAGTCCAAATCCTTGGAGATGAAACCCTTTTTTACTTCAAATCTTCAAAACCCTCTCAAACATAGAGCAAAAATATCTAAAAGTACTATTCTATATGAAAATTATAATAATTGTTCGACTCTTAAAACTACAACTCTAACTAGTATTTATAGGTTTCACAAATTTGTGCTGCAGCGGATCGTTCGGCGTCGTTAGTCGAAATCGCCGATCAACTTGGCGATTCGCCCTTTGGTGTAGTTCATTGCCATCTTGCACTAGCCTCCAGCATCGTTGTGCTCTGGGTCATTGGGTGACATGGTATTGCTTCGCAGAACTGCTCGGTGATGCGGCGACTGCTCCCTTTTTTCCACCGACTTGATCCTTTCATTCAGGGCTCAGCACACTGGAACAAAAGGCGAATTAAGACCCTTCGGTGACTCACCAAGTGGACTCGGCGATCCTCAGGCCTTTATTTCTTTGTTCTTTTCAGCCTCTTCATTCCTTTTTGCGACATAGTGTCCATGCTTTCCTTCAAACATCAAATACCTGAAACTTAAGGGTTTTCATCAGATATTGAGATAAAATAAGCATTTGAGGACACAATTTCTATTAAAATATAGCCCTAAATGAGTCCAATTTGTGGACTCATCAATCAACCAAACAAAAATAACAAGACAACAATGAACCAATCACATAAGATATTGAGATTTACGTGGAAAACCCTTTGATGTGAAGAGTAAAAAAACCACGGGACCAGAAGCTCCTCTATAAACACGAAGAGTTAAAGTATTTTTCTCCAAAATTGGCCACAAAATATGTGTCAAACAATGAGTAACAACAAACTAAGATTGCCCCTAAACCAGAGAATTGAAGGAGATAATTCACCCAAAAATGATCTACAATTCACATCCAAATAACAGAAGCTACGGATAGCCAAATCCGATCACCACCGTTAAATTGCAATAACCTGATGTTTAGAACTCCAATCCAATGGTTAACAAAGCGGAAAATTATGTTAGAAGTGGACTGCCTGAGTAGAAAATTTCCTGAAGAAAAAACAGGATTTTTCTCTCTTTCTCTCAATCTCTGAAACGACTCTCTCTTGTTTTTTCTCTCTTGTACTTCTAAAAAAAGACCTAAATAAGCCTTATATATGCCACATAATATTGAGCTTATGGGCTAAAGTGGGATGGTCCAAATAAGGCTTTTATTTATCCACATAGGAATGGAAAGAAGATCCTAAACCCAACACTTGGAACACTTTTTGGGCATTTAGGCTTGCCAAAATTGTATGGGAGAGTCGCCGAATGGACCTTGCCATCACTGAAATCATCAGAGAATTTAGTAGGTTTGGCACTCTTTTCTTCATCACGGTGGCGAGAGCCAAATGGTGTGATCACAATGTGCAAACAGTCGACTTTACACGATCGCGTGAACCAATGGTCACAATCGCGAAGCATAAAATCTTGTCAATTCACAATCGTGATTAGCAGGTTCGCGACCATGATGAGTCGTGGTCAGTTAAAAAGAGTGATTATTTTAATTTGAACCACTATTCTTATCCCAAAATCCTCAATTGTTTATCAAAAATTTTCTCTCTAAACTCAAAACCCTTTTGATCTTTTGTGCAAGAACTCCCCTCAATTTTCCCTCCCCAAGGTATGTCTTCTCGTTCCCTCTCTCTTGTCGACTCTTAAGTTGGTTTAATTAGTTGAAAATGGGTTGATTCTCGCTCAATTCTTGAATATGAATTGGTTTGTTAAAATAGTGATTTTTGAATTGTTTTTGTTATATTGTTGTTTTGGTTGTTATCTGAAATTGGGGCTTGGTAGTGATGTCACGACCCAGGGGTACCCCCTAGATGTAACATGACGTATAGAACCCCGAAGGACTCCATACAAGCCACATAGCTCTCATAACATAAGAAATAGAACAATTAGAGTAAAAGAATTGTCCAAGTACAAAACATTTTTTTAAAAGTAAAGCGAAAATCTAATACACTTATCTGATCATAGCAATCTAATACAATAGAATGAAATTGGTCCTAGCCCATAAATCATCTTCAAAAGATAAGTACATGAAAGAAGCTAAAACAATGATAGTCTGTCCTCAAATCATGAGGACTCAACAAAGCTCGTAAATCTCGAACTCAAGCACTATCCACGAAAGTGACGACCTTGACTGTCGGACCCTACATTTGAAGAAAATGTAGGCAAAAGCATGTGTTAGTACAAAACAATGTACCAAGTATGATAACCATGCAAAAAACATTAAATCATGTTAAAAGGGACATTTCATTTCATGACATGCAATTGACCAAGCTAAAACATGATATAAAAGAGTTAGAAAACATAAGTCATAAAACCATGGTCAATGCAAGCTAACATAATCTTTAAAACATTTGAACTCATATGCGATACTTCTTGAAGTAACCTTAGTTCATTATTAATGTGGGGAATTAGTCTTAACTGACATAGAAACCATGTGAGATATAACATGATCCCCTAGTGTCTCCCACACCGAAAAATGGGTGTCCTACATTCCAGAGTAGAACCATGAACTTCTAGTTTAAGTGAATCCACTAGCTAATGTCTCTTGAGACAATCATCCTATGGGGGCACATACGTAAGGGATAAAAAGATTGCTTTTAGAGAACGGACCTCTACTAACGGGAGAGCTTCCATCTCAATATCCTCTCGGTGCTAAGCATAAATCCTATGAAATAGTCATTTCTTACTTGACCTCATTTTTCATCAAAAGGCATCCTAGGATATCCAATCCAAACTAGGTTCATTAGGATAGCTCCTTAATCTTTTATTCAATTAGGTGAGAAAGCCTTTCAACCTAAGAATCTTTTCTATGTGAGAAAACCTTTAACATCTTGCTGTTATGTGTACATGAGAAAATACTTTCAGTAAAACATCATGATCATTGATGCTTAACTCTTAAAGGACCCTTAAAACATTTGCATAAATTTCATAAGAAAATGCATAAGTCCATAATTTACTTCTTGAGGTTCAAAGCCCACTTTTAGTCATCAACACTTAGAAAACATGGGTTAGATATGGATTTCATCATAAATACACGTAAAGCTTGCAATACATGCTTGATTTCATAAAACTCTTGCTTTATACTCAAAATCCCAAATCATATGATTCATAACTTGAAAATATGGTTTTCATGGGTTCATGAGGAAATCATCATAAAATGATCACGTGTCATCAATTCATGCATAAGAGATAATAATTCAACCATATAAATCAAAGAAACCACGATACTTGAACAAAACCCTAACTCAATTGGGGAATTCTACCTTTAGAAATAGAGCGATTTGGGAACTCCAAGGATGAAAACTATCATACCTTGAATCCAAAAGCTAGCCTTCAATGGAGGAAATGGAGGTTTGCCTTGAAACCCTAGGTTGAACCCTTCTTCTACTTCAAGCTCCTAGAGAGAGAAATATTTTGGAGAGGAGAATTGATCTTCTTTTGTGATTTTGGAAGAATAAAGTGAATGGGTTAATTTGGGAGTTGAAAATGCTTATATAGGGATCTTAGGGAAGGGTAAAATGACGCAGTATAGGAACTAATTAATTAGGAAAAGACCCAACTGCCCCTGAACTTTAACTGCTAGCATGACCCACGACTCAAGACTGACGACCGTGGACTGACCAACGGTCCACCTTGCACACTCGTCATTGGTGGCCAGAGAGTTTTTCCTGGACCTACGGCTCCTGGACCATGAGGTGTGGGCCCATCGACGGTCCGTGGGTGCAGTCGTGGCTCATGGCTTAAGCAACTTACTGGTGGCCCTTCAACTAGCCCAACTACTGTTTGTGGTTCAACCCACAATCGTGGTTGTTTTACTCAAATAAATAAATAAAAGAAATGAATAAATTTTCGAAAAATCGATTAAACGTATTATTTGAAGAGAAATTGATTTTCCAAAAGAAACATAGTCGCCACTTAATTTTTTAGTAAAACTCAAGAAAAAACTGAAGGTTTTCAAAAGACATAAACAGATAAAATCAATTGAAAATAAAAGGGTTCAAGTTCAAATGTACATTCCGAGAAGGTGTTAGACCCTCGGAATTTCCACTAACTTGCGGTTGACCGGCGATTTGACTAAAATGACTTTGACTAATTTTGAAAAAATAATAACTAAATAAAAGACTTATTTTTATTATTATTATTATAATAATAATTATTTTTTAGGGGGATAACTAAAGGAAACCTTAATAAGGGAAATAATTCAAGTTGCAAGATAACTAATAAAAATAAAGCTAAGTATAAAATATAAATATTTTAATTTTTTATATAAAAGGGAGAAATGACTATCTTTTGGGAATTAATTAATTTAAACCAAAAATGTTAGTCAATACAATAATAGATAAATAAAGAGGAAAAAGGAGAAAAAATTGAACTTGGGCCAATTTGCCCAAATCCTTAAATCTGATGGGCCTGGATTCATTTCCCTGTCCTAAATCTAAAAGGACCCAAAAATACACCTGCTGGGCCTGTTGAAAAACTCCTTGGGGCCTTTGGCCCCTTTTCATTCTCATTTGTCCCGATATACACTAAATGTATATTTGATGTTTACACCATGCATACCGCTGATTCTTGAATTCCCAGACCTATAATTTTATTTGAACTATGTATTTATGCACTTTTCACTTGTATTTTCACGTTTTTGACCTATATGTCACTGCATTTTTGACTATATATCACTGTATACAGCGAGTATATCTGCCCTTTTTTCGGACTTTTGGGACTTGTAAATTCAAATTCCAGCCTTTTATGGATTTCCTGACACCTGTTCATCAGTCTCGAAGGCTGGCTGACTCGAAAATAAAGAAATTGGGCCTTCATGGCCCAAATGAAATGCAAAGGGAAGGAGAGGGAGTTCATGGTGAACTCAGGTAGATTTCACATGCCACAAAAAAAGGAAGATCAACATTTGAGATAAAGAAGGAAAGAAACAAATGAGACATGATTTAATTAAATAAAGTAACTCACGCAATCTAAAATAATATATCACCAAATTCACTACATGACATAGAGTAGTAATTCCAAAATCAGACTATCAAAAGCGAGTAAACATGGGTCCAATAAGAGCAATTTATTCAATGAACAACTGATTGGCAAATAACAAAATTCACATCATAAAAGAGATAGAGGACATGCCGCATATTAGGCAGAAATCACACTTCATTTAGTCATTTTTATATTAGACAAGTTCAAACTTAAGCGGTGACCACTTTAAGGAAAGTTATGCCAAATAAATAAGGGACCAACTTAAGGCAAGGCAAAGACGGATCGGCAGCTGTAAAATAAAGACAAGCGAATCTGTGATACTTTAATATGTCGAAATTAAATCCAATGACCTCTTAACTAATGATATTTTTATTTCGGAAATAGAAAGGCAAGCCTACAAGACAAAAGGACTACTAACCAAAAGAATAAGAACAAAACAGGAAGGACACGCTAAACAAGATTAACCTACTACCTTCCATTTGACTAAATAAGAGTATGCATATGTTTACTGGAAATTTAGACATATAGAAGCAAACAGTTGAAGACTCAAGAGAAAATTCAGGCATACCCAAAACTGGAAACTAGATCAATCTGTCCTATACGAATTTCATATCCATCTAATATAGACAAAAGAACAGAATAACGACAGTCCAAACCTGATTTACAAGATGGATAGGGGAAGATGAACTTCAAATAGGCAAAGGAAGAAAGGAGATTAACATGGTTGAATCAATGAACTACAGATTCAAAATAGCAAAATATGAAACAATAAATGAACTCGAAGTATTGATGTCTTGCTTCATTCTTTCAACTTGAAGTGAAAGGACGAAGGATGTGACGTCAAACACTTACACATTATTACAGATTCATGATGAATAAGAACAAACTAGGATTTCAAACGACATATTGAAATCAATCACAATTATACTATGAAATATAAGAAATCAGGAGCCAGCATCCCAACATCTATATACATATCTAGATCACATTCAAAACTAAACGACGAAGAGGACGAATAATCCCCAACTCCTATCGACAGCCAGAAACAAATGAGACAAACCAAGCTCACATGAGAAGGAAAAGAACTGAAGAGTCGGTTGACAAAGCAAAAAACTATACTACTAACTTAACATCAAACAATAAATCGAAACAAAACAAAATTTTTATCATTCAAACAGATCAATAGTTAAGAAACAAGCACACCGGCATATTAAGCATAACCGAAATACAAACTTAAATTAGGAGTTACCTTTTAAGGTGCAGCAAACTGGACAACAACGAGCAAAAGGCAGCGAGACTTCACCACTAAAATGACGACTCTAACAAACTCACGTGAACAGAGAAATGAGCAAAAGACTCTATCAACGCCGAAACTCTCACCCTCTCTGCTTCTGAAACTTATTTCCCAATATTTGTATGTAAACATTTAAGCTAGTAGTTTACTGCATTTCCTTTCAAATTCCAGCCAATTCCTCCCAATATTTTTCTCCAACCTCAACAGTGAATAATAAGCGATTATATATAGAAGGGAAATTAGGGCTCGGAAATGTGGGAGAAATGGATGAAATCCAATAAGACAAGGGACCAAATCGAAATTCAAACTCCCAATTTTTTCACCACTAAAGGGAAACACCCTTTTCCTGAAGTTTTGCCCCATTCTGGAAGAGGAAAAGAGAGATGGACGCTATTGATCGATTGAGTGTCCTCACCATGCCACGCAGCACAATCCAAAGGCGCGAGGGCAAAATGCGTGACTTTTCTAGTGCTCTTTGCTGCTGCGATAGTATGAATTGAAAGGGACATCAAGGAAGACAACAATGTAGACGCAGCGTACTGCCTGCAATGCTATTGCTTTCCATCTACTTGACGCTGTGAACTCTCTTTGTGAACGTTTGAGGTGTCGTTTGATTGTTGTTGCTGTTGCTGTTTCGATTGAACGTAAGGATGCTGTGAAAATGGCGTCTGTGAATTGCTGTTAACTTCTTGTGGGAATAACGTTGTTGGGTTCCTCTTTTGGAGTTGGAATGGGCCAGGTCGATTGGAATTACTGATGGGAGATGGGCTGGGATCGAGAAGTTGGGTTGGTTACTGGCTGAATTTGCCCAAAACGTGGGCTATTGGAAATTGTTGAATTGAGGGAAATAAAGGGGAATGGGTCTTGGTAAAGGAATTGGGCTGAAGCAAATTATGAAATGATCGGCCCAAACTTTGGTTTTAAAATGGGTTTAAGGAAAAACTAGATTTGGCTACAACTGCAATAGAAATTAATAAACATTTTAGCCAAATGGGTTAAAGGGGTAACTAAAGGGATTAATTTTAGAAGATTCAGCTAGAATTCGAATAGATTGGATTAATATAGTTAATTTATGAGCTTCTAAATCTTAACGAGACAAAATAGTTAACTTAATTATAAACTAATTTATTCAAAATTGTAATCATAACTTAAAATAAACTAATATTATAAAACATTTAAGTAAACAAAATCTTCTGAGATGAGTCTTCAAATATTTTAGAATATACTAAATACATATATAATTGTAAAATACTATAAAAAATTGACTAGACTTAAAGTAACCTCGAGAAATATTTTTAAATTTTATGAAACTAATTATTCAAATCGTTTGAAAATTGAGAAGCTCGAAAACTAATTATTATCGGGGAGGGTCAAAATTGGGTGTCAACAAATGTCCCTCGTCTTACTCATATTGATGCAAGAAATTCGAGGAAAATGAAATTGACTAATCTAATTTTGACCGACCACGTCTTTGTCTTTTGGAAAAGAAATTTGGTACAGACTTTAGGAATTATGGCCGAACCGCGAAAGTGGGTTTCCTACATATCTCAGGCTATATTAGAATTCAGGTCACTTGTAGTTTGCTACGCTTAATTTTCACGCACGATTTTGAAAGAATTCAAAAACCATCCTTATACCGAATTATGGAGGGACCGGAATGCTCGAAATTAAGATTTAAGAGCGAATGATGGAATACAGCCGAGTTTCAACACTGATGCTGCCTACATATCCCTCAACTTAGGGAATCAGGCTGCTTGTAGTTCGACTCAATCGGTTGAAAAGGGAATCTATTATGCAAGATAACCTTTGGTCTTGGAAAAGCAACAAAGTAAGTCGAGTATGAAAAAGAGGCTTGCAACCTCTTAGCCATGAATGTGGCGCATTTCACACCCATAATTAAGAACTTACATGGACATGATTTCCAAAGCTCTTGGCACATTGTCACTTGGATTGGAAAGCTGCTTCCGGTGGAGACCAAAAATTTCAGGATGCAAAACTGAAACCAGGAAACCTAAAGAAAAACCCATATGCCTTCTGATAAGGGTGTGGTTTGATTGTGGTGCTAGTTGCTCCTCTGCTCGTGTCCTAAGAGTTTGGTACTCCTCTTCGGACTATGTCCCAGTTCGCTGCTAAGAAAAAGTTCCACATTGTGCTGCACCCTCTTTGATGTCGTCCGCACCTGTGGTTTGTTTTGGAGAATTCATCCTTTCGGAGAGCATAAAAAATGTGATTCAAATGGGAGACAATGTCTTTTACCGTGTTGACACTTAATTGTTCTCCTTGAACATTTGATGTCAACACCATCGGATTTGACGTAAAGCAAATAAAGCTTGTATCTCATATTTGTAATATAATCTTCTATGTACTCTTCCTTTGATGCCAAAGTAATAAAATAGGCTGATGTAATATGTTGGTAGTTCTCTTGATGCCGTTGTTGGTGGTTATCTTGATGTCGCTTTTGCAGAGAAAATGATGTAGCCGATGTTGATCTTCTTGTGATAGGGTTAATCTTTCTCTTGCGATGCACGACTCTTTTCTCTTGATGCATGACTCCTTTCTCTTGCAATGCATGACTCTTTTCTCTTACGATGCATGACTCTTTCTCTTGCGATGCGTGACTCTTTTCTCTTGCGATGTATGACTCCTTTCTCTCGCGGTGCATGACTTTTCTCTTGTTATGCATGACTTCTTTCTCTTGCTATGCATGCCCTTCTTCCTCTTGCTCTGCATGACTCTCTTCTCTTGCGATGCATGAATCTTTCTCTTACTATGTATGAATCCTCCTCTTGTGATGCATGACTTCTTCCTCTTGCTATGCATGCCCTTCTTCCTCTTGCTATGTATGACTCCTTTCTCTTGCTATGCATGACTCATTTCTCTTGCTATGCATGACTTCTTTCTCTTGCTATGTATGACTTCTTTCTCTTGGCATGATTTCGTTCTCTTGTAATGCATGACTACTTTCTGATGATGCCATCCCTAGTACCGAATGAAAATAATGCTTCACCGGACAACATAGGTGATTTTCTGGGTATCTTCTGGGTGGCGGTATCATCTCAATTGACAATACAATAAAAATGACCCTTAGAGTAGTGGTATCATCTCATTTGACAATATGATATAAATGACTCTTCGGGTAGTGGTATCATCTCATTCGACAATACGATATAAATGACTCTCCAAGTAGTGGTATCATCTCATTCGGCAATACGACATAGATGACTCTCTGGATAGTGGTATCGTCTCATTCGACCTTACAATATAAATAACCTTCAGGGTAAGAAATATTACCATATATGATAATATAATGCAGATAAACGTCTTCCAGGTATCTTTAATTTTTGAAAATAATAATATTGCTCTCTTCGTGGTTTTCTTTTGTTCCATCTCCGAACATAATTGCAATGTTCATTACGAACCTCGTTTTGCTAAGAATTTGAATGAAATAATTCTACTCATATTCCCAATTCTTTGGTATAAGAAACATAAAATATTTCCTGCATCCACAGAAAAAATTATCAATTTTGGGGAGCTCCTTGCCTTTTTGACTTCTCCATATTCATTGAATGGAGGAATATGCTGATCTTGAGGCAAACTTATAGACCTACATCCACAGGAAAATTGTTAGTTTAAAAGATGAACCGATCTGTGACGATCTCTTCGATTGTCTTGTCCTTGTCTTGCTATCTCCGGCTGATTTTTCCGATCTCCCGCCTCTTGATAGATAAGACAAAATATTTTAAAGTAAAAATAGTTGAAATGTGATAGAACAGTTTTTAAAGAAAATAGATTTTCCAAAGTAATATTTGGAAAAGGTCTCTGCCAAGTCTCATGTTGTCACGACCCAAGCCTAGGGCCTAGACGTGACATGGCGAATGAGGAACCCGAAGGAACCCCAAACAAGCCTCTCAAACTTGTCATCACACTTCATCGGTCGCGAAAGTACATTCAACATTAATTAACGGGAAATAGGGACTAA
>JAJOOR010010031.1:0-35257 GCA_036250505.1 Solanum acaule | reverse complement strand
AGTCCCTATTTCCCGTTAATTAATGTTGAATGTACTTCCGCGACCGATGAAGTGTGATGACAAGTTTGAGAGGCTTGTTTGGGGTTCCTTCGGGTTCCTCATTCGCCATGTCACGTCTAGGCCCTAGGCTTGGGTCGTGACATCCGCGTCCTGTCTGTGACGCGGAGCAGATTTTTGTTCACAGGGGAAACAAGTCCGCGACTTGTTTCATGTAAGCTGCCTGACTTTTCTCCTCCATTTTTCCAACTCTAAACCCTCTTAACTTCAAAGGTCCCAGCCCCAAACACTTAGAATCATAAAACCCCTCAACATACAATAGATTCAACTCGAGATCAGAACCGGAAACATGTCCCAAATCAACAAGAAACTTCAACACAACCACAAGAACTCAACAAACACAACCAATTTATTTTCTCGAAATTAAAATGGGTTTGGCGTGTGGGGGAATGAACCAACCCAACACTATGATCTCACATACCTCAATAGGGATCACCCCCGATGAAATCCACGACGATCTTGGCGAACTTTGCTTCTTCTTCTCTTTCTCCTCTTCTTTCTCTCTTCACTCACAAACCCTCACTCTCACTTTTAAAAGGGAAAACTGATTTAAAATCAATCTAGACCCTTAATATAACCAAAAGAAATGGTTAGGGAGAAGACCAAAATACCCTCACAAATTCGGATTGACTTCCCTGTGCCAATAGCCCAACTTCCAAAGGGAATAACTCACTCATACGAACTCGGAATCGAGAAAACTCGGCGGCGTTGGAAAGATCATTCCAAGAGCTTTCCAAACATAACTGGAAATACACATAACTCATCCTTAGCTAGGATTTATGACCGTTTGAAGTTGACCAAAAACTCACTTTTTTCCATACTTAACTAAATTTCCAGATTTTTGAATTCTTTCCAAAAATGACTATTTCCAATTTTAAGCTTCGTCATGGTTATTTCAAATTACGAGATGTTACAGTAGTATCACCCAATATTTAAAACACATCAAACATCTGGAGATATGCAAACATCCAGAATTGAATGATTCATTTGTGAAAATTGAAATTAAACATTTCTTTATCTTTGTAGATTTCTAATTCCTAAAAGGCTTGAGACATTGAATTCCTCAAGAAAATCCTCAAGCAACATCATCAAACAATTTTTGCAGTTGTGAATTGTCCTTTGAAGTGGAATGACCTGAGCGAAAAAGGAAACAAGGAAGATGTTAAAAAAGTCACACACACAACTCCAACACCATTGCTTCTTAGATATGGTGTTCAAACGAACAATTCAATAAAAATGTTCATTGTTTTGTAAAGGCATAATACATAAATATGCCATTTAACTTGACTCCAGCTTACATTTATTCCCTCCAACTTTGAGTGTGCACAAATAAACACTTAAACTTGTATAAAATTGAACAAATTGACACATACGTCCTATGTGGCATCCTACATGGAAATTTTCATCCTACGTGGTGTCCTATGTGTATTAAGTCACATAGGACCCATGTGTCTACTTGTTCAACTTTATACAAGTTAAAGTGCCTATTTGTGTAGACCCAAAGTTGAAGGGCATAAATGTGAAATGAGGCCAAGTTAAAGAGCACATTTATGTGTTATGCCTTTTGTAAATACTGAAGTTACTGTCTTAGGCATGGAAGCTACACATGGATCAACTTTAT
The DNA here is from genome assembly GCA_036250505.1 of Solanum acaule. NCBI lineage: Eukaryota > Viridiplantae > Streptophyta > Magnoliopsida > Solanales > Solanaceae > Solanum > Solanum acaule. The sequence continues at coordinate 33,579 of JAJOOR010010031.1, read as the reverse complement.
CAGCGTAAAATTACATCAACAATTCAAGAAAAATATTCAAGCTCTTAGAGTGTCAGTTAGTTATGCCTTGGCTTGAAGCTTTTGCTATGTGAGTTATGAGATAAACAAGTTCTATACACTAATGTACATAGCACCAAAGATAGACAACCTTGTGGGGAACAACTTGACATAGTAAAGAAGCTTGGAGAGAAGAAACACGAAGCTTGACATAGTAACCGACTAAATGACAGCTAAGTATCCTAACTAACTAACTGATTTAACAAACTAATAAATCAACTAACTACTGATCTAATCACTAATACACAGTTAAGTGAATTACACAATACAAATGCATATTTGATTCTAATACCCCCTCAAGTTGGAAGGGAGTACTTCACAGCCAACTAACAACTAAACAATCTAACTCGTCCCCACTATGTCTCGTGGATATACGATGCTGACGTGACACATAAATTTTAGAAGTACCTATTTGTGTAAAATGCCTTTATTAAATAGTACATCCCCTTCTTTTAGATCTTGGACTGACCTCTAAAGAGCTACCTAGGTAGATCACAGGAAAAAGATTGTAGATCACTAGGATTTGAACACGTGAAGAAACAAAAGTAGTTTTAAGATTAAACAGATTTATGAATCTCATTTTTACCAAAAAAAGAGAGAAGAAAACAACATATGCAAGAAATATCAAGCAAGAATCTCAAATTCAGCAGTATACTTAGAAATAAAAATAAAATAAAATCCACCAAAAGTAAGAGCAGAAAGTGGAATCTGAGTAACTTCTTTTCCTATACAAAACATAAAAGTGAACTAGAAATTAAACCCGCTTGGCCCATTTGCTAGCAACAATAAGCAAACAAACAAAAATGAGAATATACAATAGAAGGCCAAAGATTGCAACTTTATGTAATTATTTGTTTCTCCTTAAATGTTAGTAAAAGAAGCAAGTTTCTTGAGCAAAAATGTGAATTGCCACAGTCAATGAAATAAATATTCTTTCAAAATAAAAATACATTTCATTGATGATAATGATCTTTACATAGTAAACAACATCAAAGTTAAAAATAAAGATTAGAAAATTCAAATATTTACCTCTCCTTCATCTTCAGTAGTCTAATGTTTTCCCATAGAGAGATTTTAATTGGACATTTTAGGAAAGTCTAAACAAGGTTTAAATGAGATGCGATTATATTACTGTGAGTTTAGGAAAGGCAATAGTAAATTCTATAGAGTGCTACACAACCAAGACAACGTATGGCCTCAAAGCATGAGTTGATTATAAGTGAAGCAAAGCATCAGTGTATTTCTTGCACAGACAACAACAGTCAATATGAAATATATTTTCATTACAATATCAAAGTAAGGTTTCTTTGCAATTGAAATAGTGAAATGGGAATACGAAACATAAAATTGAAAAAGTAATCTTAAACTATTCTACTTTTTTTCTTACCTATAATATGATCTACTATTTTATCGGGAAATTCTCATCACGTCTGCCCTCAAAAACTTGATCAACATTCAACATTTATCAGCAAGTTCTAGTATTTGTTTCATCACTCAAGACATTTTCGTGGATTAATAGGGCAGCAGTGAGATCATTAGGTTCCAAAACTTGTTTCATTACTCAAAGCTCTTTCTCTGGGCTAACAGAGGGCAGAGGGCAGATCAACAGACTCCAGAATTTCTTCAATCACATCACCTACAACGTTTTGCGTCATTTCATCCCTCAAAAAAACTTTCAAATAGTCATCACTTAGATTTTTTGCATTGTTGAAGTATAGGTTGACTGAACTAAATTCTAACTTATTGATGTTAACAAGTTAGAATAATTTGTAAACTCGTATCTGAAACATAAAAAAACACAAAATGGGTATCAACAAAATGCATCGTAACATAGGGCCTCAACACAAAAAATGACAGAAATTTGAAATGGGGTGGTATGTATTTAAACAGAAGGAATATTGCTTCTTGCAATGCAATTTGAAAATGTAGAGTTTTTTTTCAATATTCCAAGATTCTTTCTAGCCAATTTCGGTTGGCATGTATTAAAATACGTGTCATTATTCGTGAATTGGATTTATAAGGCTTTTCTTACGTATGTAATAATCAATAACATCACAGACCTTACCTAACTGAATTTCATGTGAGTTTTTCTTTTCTTTCAATAAAGTTTTATAATCAACTTGTGACCATGATTACGATTTCCGATCGGAAATAAAAGAAATCAATATTATTAATTTAGGTTTGTCTATTTTTTTTAATTATTACCTACTACGTTTACTTCACATAGTAATACTATTATTTATAAAAGTAAGAAGTTGTTCTAGTTAATAAGAGCTTAAACATTTGTTTGAAATACATCACGTTGGATGTTGATATAAAAACTTTATTTATTAATATGAAGATTTGAATTGTTTAATTCAAAATTCTAAAATATTTCTGACAAAAAGTAGATAGTTCTTCTTTTCTTTCTTTAAATTTAAATTTTGTATTTTCTTTAGCGTGAAAATCATTTACACTACGAAATTTACTTTAAAAATCAAACTCCCCTCAACTTTGAGAAATAATTATTCTCCCCCCTTTTTCCTAATTTTCTTTTTTTTGCAATACATCACATTGGATGATAATTAATATAACAACTTTATTTATTAATATGAAGATTTGAGTTGTTTAATTCAATATTCTAAAATATTTCTGACAAAAAGTAGATAGTTCTTTTTTTAAATTGAAATTTTATATTTTCTTTAGCGTGAAAATCATTTGGACTTTACTTTAAAAATCAAACTCCCTTCAACTTTAAGAAATAATCATTCTCCCCCCTTTTTCCTAATTGATTTTTTTAATGTCTATTCTACTTGTTGCTTCCAAATGCACACGCAAGTGTACATGATCGTACAAGTGATAAAGTAGCCCTTTTTAAGAGCCAGATGTCGTACCCACATAGACTTAAGATTAAATGATATTTGATTTTTCCAATAACTGAAATTTAAAGCAAGTATCTACAGAAAAGTTGATGAATGATTCTAAATTATCGATTATTCAAAGTAAACGAAACTAACTAATATGATTCAATTTTGGGTTGGACTTAAAACAATGACTTAGGTGTAACATCTTGCCATTTGAAATAACTATGAAGAGGCCTATAATAGGAAATAGTCATTTTTGGAAAGAATTCAAATCTGGAAATTTAGTTAAGTATGGAAAAAAAGTAAGTTTTTGGTCAACTTCAAACAGTAATAACTCCTAGCTCAGGATGATTTAGGTGTATTTCTAGTAATTTTTGCAAAGCTCTTGGAATGATCTTCCCAACGCCGCCGAGTTTGCTCGATTTCGAGTTCGTATGAGTGAGTTATGCCCTTTGGAAGTTGGGTTGTTGGCATAGAGCAGTTTAGTCCGAATTTGTAAGGGTATTTTGGTCTTTTCCCTAACCATTTATTTTGGTCATATTAAGGGTTTAGACTGATTTTAAATCAGTTTTCACTTTTAAAAAGTGAGGGTTAGGGCTTTGAGAGAGAAGAGGAGAAGGAGAAGAAGAAGCAAGGTTCGTAGAGATCATCGTGGATTTCGTCGGGGATGATCCCTATTAAGGTATGTGAGATCATTTAGTGTGGTTTTGGTTCAATCCCCCACACGCCATATTTGTTTTAATTCCGAGGAAAAGATTGGGTGTGTTTGGTTGAATTCTTGTGGTTGTGTTGTGTTGAAGCTTCTTGTTGATTTGGTTCATGTTTTCGGTTGTGATTTCTAGTTGAATCTACTGTATGTTGAGGGGTTTTATGATTCTAAGTGTTTGGGGCTGGAACCTTTGGAATTAAGAAGGTTTAGAGTTGGAAAAACAAAGGAGAAAAGTCGGAGTTTCGAGGGAAAAAGGCTGGGGCGTCGCGCCAGCCAGTGCGCCCCAAAAGGGACTTCAAAGTTCCCTCCTTGGGGTGGCGCACCATGCAGAGCGCCCCACCAGGCCTTCTGAACTTTGAGGATGGCGCCCCGTGCCTCTCAGAGCGCCAAGGACGCCAATTCTCCCCATTCCTTCCCCACTTGTTCATATATGTTCCTTGGTAATGTACCTATGTTTTATAGTTGTTTTCAACACTCTAAGGTACATCTAGACATCACAAACTCATCTATAAACATGTGATCATGCACCTCGAATCCATAAACCAATTCGAGGAGAGTTAGGATCGAAGTTAAGTGAAGTTAGAGTCAAGCTTAGAAGTTAAGAAGCAAGTCTTTAAAGTTTTTCAAGATTCTTTATTGAACGTTTTAACCTCAGTTTAAGGTTCAAGTTTCAAGTTAAGTAAAAAGTATAGAGTTTCGAGTTAAGCCAAGAGTATAGAGTCAAGTTCATTTCTCAAAAGTTATTAGGGAACTAAGTATTCCCAAAGAAGTTTATAAATGTTTTCACATTTAAGATGAGAGGAAACTGAGCTTGCCAAAAGAGTTTTGAGCTGTTTGAGTACTATCTCTTTTAAGAAAAAGATGAGTTTTGCGAAAGAGTTTCTAAAACATGATTAGTATGACAACGAGTATGTCATCAATGTTTAAACAGTATGGTTTCTAGATATACCATCAATGTTTATGCAGTATGACCTCCCGAGTCATCAATGATCATATTAAAATATGATTTTGATATGTTTTTCTTTTGAAAGAGTTGTCAAAAGCAATTACCTCTTTTAAGAGGGTAGTTTGAGCAATTATTTCAAACTAAAGAAAGAAGTTTGTTTTTAAAGCATATGAGCTAAAGTATATTTTAGGAGTAGTCTTGAGCACCGAATTGGGGACACGAGTTCATATTAACTCAACTCTCCATAGGAACCATGTAGCCAACATGGGTTTTAACGGGTCATACTTTTTAGATGATCACGTAAGTTAAGCTAGTGGATCCACTAAGTTAAGTAGTTCTATATGACGGCAAATTATAGTACAGTCTGGCAGCGTGATGGTAAAAACATTTATCACCACTTAGGTTCATAGTGGTGGTTGTCGGTTAGAGAAACTCCCACAGTAGAAATTGCATGGTTCCTCAAGGGGTTCTACTTAGTATGAATGGGGGTATGGGACTTCATTCATGCATTGCACAAGTAGACTTTGAGAGGGAACATGGTATATTTTTATGATATTATGACTATGATTTTGATGTCATGTTTTAAATAGTTTTACAAGCTTTATATATTGCATGTGTTTTATTGCTTTATATTAAGTTCAGTTATTCATGAGTTGAATAGAGCTAAGGTAAGTGTTCTCTTGTACTCCTTTCAAGCTTAAGTTATTGTTTAGCTTTCCAGCTCGCTTACTCGTACATTCAATGTACTAATGTCAGTTGGCCTGCATCTTGTTATAATGCAGACGCAGGTACCCAGGATCAGCATTAGCACGCCGTTGATCCAGCTGAGCACTCCAGAGTCAGTGGTAAGCCTCCTTGCATTCCGGAGGACTCTGTTATTTTGTTTTCCTAGTTTTGTTTTATTAGGATGTTGTGGGGTCTGTCCCAACATCCATCTCAGTGTTATAGAGGCCTCATAGACAGTCAGTGAGTTAGTATTGAGTCTTTCATCTATGTATATATATAAATATTCTATTTTGAGACACGAGTTGCCTTTTTGGCCAGATTTTATCAGTTAGGTTGTTTTATGACCTTTCATTGCATGGAGTTATTCTATTGAGTCAAGTCTTCCGCTGAGTTAAGTAGCCAAGCCATGGGTTCGCTTGGGGCCAGCAATGGTCTTCGAGTGTCGGCCACGTCCAAGGTGTTGGCTCGGGGCGTGACAAACTTGGTATCAGAGCACAGAGTTCCAGAGTCCTAGGGAGTCTATGAAGCCGTGTCTGTAGAGTCTTAGTTATCGGTGTGAAGTGCGTCACATCTATAATTAGGAGGCTACAACATTTAGGAACTATCTCACTTCTTTCACATTCATTTCGTGCGTTAGATTTTACCTCTAAAAAGTTTCCTTCTAATTCGTGCTTGCACGTGTTTTCAGAGGATTATGCCTCCACGAAGAGCAGTCAGAGTTCATCCAGCTATGAGAAGTGTTAAGGAACAAGAGTTACCAAATGCCCTAGAAGTGCAAACCTAAGAAGAGATCAAATATGTTGATTTTTGTGAAGCTATTCAGATATTAAGTCAAGTTGCGACCTATCATGTTGGGCAGAGAGATAATCGACACGAAGTGGTTGATACTTCAAGGATCCGTGAACTCTTAAGAATGAACCCACCAAGCTTCACAGGTTTAAGTATTAGTAAGAATTCGGAGAACTTCATTAAGGAGCTAAAAAAGGTATTTCATGTGACGCATGTTGCTGAGTCGGAGAGGGTAGAACTAGTTGCATACCAATTGAAGGGTATTGCTAGAATCTGGTTCGACCAATGGAAAAAGAATAGGGCTGAGGATGCGCTAGTAGTGAGTTGGGTTGTGTTTGAGAGTGCTCTCATGGGGAATTTCTTTCCTCGTGAGTTGCGAGAGGCAAGGATAAAAGAGTTTCTCACCCTTAATTCGGAGTCTATGAGTGTTCATGAGTACAGTCTAAAGTTCACACAACTTTCCCGTTATGCTCTGGAGATGGTTGCTGACATGAGGAATAAGATGAGTTTATATGTTGCTGGGTTGTCTCGTCAGTCAAGCAAGGAAGGCAAGGCAGCTATGTTGATAGGGGATATTGACCTAGCAAGATTTATGATCCATTTACAACAAGTTGAGGAGGATAAACTGAAGGATAGAGAAGAGTTTAAAGATAAGAGGGCTAAGATAGTAGGGGACGAGTTCAGGCAGCAAAAGAATAATGTTAACCAGTCATCCCTCCCACAGAAAAAGAAGGGACCTGTTCCACCATCTGCTAGTGCACCTGCACCCAGATACAAAGGTGAGTATAATGGCCAGAATTCGAAGGACTTCAAGGCTAGACCAGCACAGTCTTCAGGTAGTGTGGCGCCAGGAGGTATTTTGATTCTTGCATGTGCTAGGTGTGGTAGAACCCACCCGGGTAAATGTCGTGATGGCCAGACAGGTTGTTTTAAGTGTGGACAAGAGGGTCACTTCGTGAAGAAGTGCCCTAAGAGCAAGCAAGGTAGTAGAAATCTGGGCAATAAGGCCCAATCATTATCAGTTGCTCCCCAAGACAGGATGGTACCTAGAGGAGCTACTTTTGGTACTGGCGGAGGAGCAAACCGCCTCTACGCAATCAATAGTCGCCAAGAGCAAGAGGATTCACTGGATGTTGTCACTGGTATGATTCGAGTCTTTGACTATATTATTTATGCTTTGCTAGTCCCAAGAGCGAGTTTATTCTTTTGTAACTCCTTATGTTGCTATGAACTTTGATGTTATTTCTAAGAAACTTAGTGAGCTATTCAGTGTCTCTACGCCTGTTGGTGAGGCTATTCTAGCAGAGAGAGTTTATTGTGATTGTCCCGTTTTTGTCAATCACAAGAGTACCATAGCTGACTTAGTTGAGTTAGGCATGGTAGAATTTGATGTCATTCTTAGTGTGGACTAGCTTCATGCATGTTATGCCTCAGTTGATTGAAGAGCTCGAGTGGTCAAGTTTCAATTTTCGAATGAGCCAGTCATAGAGTGGAGTAGCAGTTCAGTTATGCCTACGGGTCATTTCATCTCGTACCTTAAGGCGAGAAAGTTAGTTTCAAAGGGTTGTATCTATCACTTAGTTCGAGTTAATGACTCTAGTATTGAGATACCTCATATTCAGTCAGTTTCTATAGTAAGAGAGTTTCTAGAAGTTTTTTCTGATGACCTACCCGGAATTTCCTCCTGAGAGAGAAATAGATTTCGACATAGACCTCATTCCAGATACTCGTCCTATCTCTTTTCCACGATATAGGATGGCACCACCAGAGTTGAAAGAGTTGAAAGAGCAGTTAAAGGGATCTGTTAGATAAGGGTTTTAATTGACCAGGTTGACTCAGAAAACAGCAAAGTTTCAACGGTCTGAAGCTTGTGAGGAAAGCTTTCAGGAATTGAAAAAGAGGTTGACTACTGCCCAATTTTGACATTAGGTTCTTGTGTACATACTGGGTATCTAAAGCTAAAATGAATTTGGGAACTATGGTCAAGTTTAGGCGAATCGGGGTGTAATGTGATGAGCTAGAGTTGGCTGCTGTAGTTTTCGCTTGGAAGATATGGCGTCATTCTTGTATGATATTCATGTGGGTGTGCTCACCGATCACAAGAGCCTATGATATGTGTTCACTTAGAATGAGCTTAATCTCAGATAGAGAGAGAGTGGTTTAAGTTACTCAAGGATTATGACATGAGTTTTCTTTATTCCCCTGGTAAGGCTAATATTGTTGCTGATTCCTTGAACAGGTTATCTATGGGTAGCACCGCCCATGTTGAGGAAGAACAGAGAGAATTAGCAAGAGAGGTGCACCGACTTACACGCCTAGGAGTTAATCTTATGGTTTCCACAAGGAGGAATAGTGATGATGAATGGGCCTGACCCATCATTAGTGCCAAAAGTAAAAGGTGAGAAAGACCCAGACCCTATCTTGCTTGAATTACAGGCAAAATGTTCATAAGCAGTGATGGCCTTTGAACAAGGGAACAAGGGGGAGATGGTTTTTTGAGGTATCAAGCTGAAAGTGATTCAAGAAAGGTTGAAAACAGCATAGAGTCGTCAAAAAAAAAAATCCTACACTGATGATAGGAGAAGGGCATTAGAGTTCGAAGTAGATGATTGGGTATAATTGAAAGTTTCACCCATGAAGAGGGTTATGAGGTTTGGTAAGAAGGGGAAACTTAGTCCCCGGTATATTGGACCTTACCGCATAGTCAAGAGGATTGACAATGTAGCTTATGAGTTGGAGCTACCACAGGAATTAGCAGCGGTTCATCCGGTAGTTCACATCTCCATGTTGAAGAAGAGATATCCATATCTCTTTGAATCCGGAGGAAATGCAGATCAAGGTACTAATTTCCTTCTTAGTGCTCTTTAAATTATACTGACCATATGTTGTTGTTGTTGTTGTCGCATGGTTGCTTGTTGGTGTTTGAGTTGATGTTACACCTTAGCCTAGTAAGAGTCATCTCATTTGAGGATGAATGTTCCCAAGGGGGAGATATTGTAACATCTTGCCATTTGAAATAACTATGAAGAGGCCTATAATAGGAAATAGTCATTTTTGGAAAGAATTCAAATCTGGAAATTTAGTTAAGTATGGAAAAAAAGTAAGTTTTTGGTCAACTTCAAATAGTAATAACTCCTAGCTCAGGATGATTTAGGTGTATTTCTAGTAATGTTTGCAAAGCTCTTGGAATGATCTTCCCAACGCCGCCGAGTTTGCTCGATTTCGAGTTCGTATGAGTGAGTTATGCCCTTTGGAAGTTGGGTTGTTGGCATAGAGCAGTTTAGTCCGAATTTGTAAGGGTATTTTGGTCTTTTCCCTAACCATTTCTTTTGGTTATATTAAGGGTTTAGACTGATTTTAAATCAGTTTTCACTTTTAAAAAGTGAGGGTTAGGGCTTTGAGAGAGAAGAGGAGAAGGAGAAGAAGAAGCAAGGTTCGTAAAGATCATCGTGGATTTCGTCGGGGGTGATCCCTATTAAGGTATGTGAGATCATTTAGTGTGGGTTTGGTTCAATCCCCCACACGCCATATTTGTTTTAATTCCGAGGAAAAGATTGGGTGTGTTTGGTTGAATTCTTGTGGTTGTGTTGTGTTGAAGTTTCTTGTTGATTTGGTTCATGTTTTCGATTGTGATTTCTAGTTGAATCTATTGTATGTTGAGGGGTTTTATGATTCTAAGTGTTTGGGGTTGGAACCTTTGGAGTTAAGAAGGTTTAGAGTTGGAAAAACAAAGGAGAAAAGTCGGAGTTTCGGGGGAAAAAGGCTAAGGGACTTCGAAGTTCCCTCCTTGGGGAGGCGCGCCATGCAGAGCGCCCCACCAGGCCTTCTGAACTTTGAGGCTGGCGCCTCGTGCCTTTCAGAGCGCCAAGGACGCCAATTCTCCCCATTCCTTCCCCACTTTTTCATACATGTTCCTTGGTAATGTACCTATGTTTTATAGTTGTTTTCAACACTCTAAGGTACATCTAGACATCACAAACTCATCCATAAACATGTGATCATGCACCTCGAATCCATAATCCAATTCAAGGAGAGTTAGGATCGAAGTTAAGTGAAGTTAGAGTCAAGCTTAGAAGTTAAGAAGCAAGTCTTTAAAGTTTTTCAAGAGTCTTTATTGAACGTTTTAACCTCAGTTTAAGGCTCAAGCTTCAAGTTAAGTAAAGAGTATAGAGTTTCGAGTTAAGCCAAGAGTATAGAGTCAAGTTCATTTCTCAAAAGTTATTAGGGAACTAAGTATTCCCAAAGAAGTTTATAAATGTTTTCACATTTAAGATGAGAGGAAACTGAGATTTCCAAAAGAGTTTTGAGCAGTTTGAGTACTATCTCTTTTAAGAAAAAGATGAGTTTTGCGAAAGAGTTTCTAAAACATGATTAGTATGATAATCGAGTGTGTCATCAATGTTTAAACAATATGGTTTCTAGATATACCATCAATGTTTATGCAGTATGACCTCCCGAGTCATCAATGATCATATTAAAATATGATTTTGATATGGTTTTTTTTTTTTTGAAAGATTTTTCAAAAGCAATTATCTCTTTTAAGAGGGTAATTTGAGCAATTATTTCAAAATAAAGAAAGAAGTTTGTTTTTAAAGCATATGAGCTAAAGTATATTTTGGGAGTAGTCTTGAGCACCGAATTGGGGACATGAGTTCATATTAACTCAACTCTCCATAGGAACCATGTAGCCAACATGGGTTTTAACAGGTCATACTTTTTAGATGATCACGTAAGTTAAGCTAGTGGATTCACTAAGTTAAGTAGTTCTATATGATGGCAAATTATAGGACAGTGTGGCAGCGTGATGGTAAAAACGTTGTATCACCGCTTAAGTTCATAGTGGTGGTTGTCGGTTAGAGAAACTCCCACAGTAGAAATTGCATGGTTCCTCAAGGGGTTCTACTTAGTATGAATGGGGGTATGAGACTTCATTCATGCATTGCACAAGTAGACTTTGAGAGGGAACATGGTATATTTTTATGATATTATGACTATGATTTTGACATCATGTTTTAAATAGTTTTACAAGTTTATATATTGCATGTGTTTTATTACTTTATATTGAGTTCAGTTATTCATGAGTTGAATAGAGCCAAGGTAAGTGTTCTTTTGTACTCCTTTCAAGCTTAAGTTGTTGTTTAGCTGTCCAGCTCGCTTACTCGTACATTCAATGTACTGATGTCAGTTGGCCTGCATCTTGTTATGATGCAAGACACAGGTACCCAGGATCAGCATCCAACACGCCGTTGATCCAACTGAGCACTCCAGAGTCAGTGGTGAACCTCCTTGCATTCCGAAGGACTCTGTTATTTTGTTTTCCTAGTTTTGTTTTATTAGGATGTTGCGGGGTCTGTCCCATCATCAATCTCAGTGTTATAGAGACTTCATAGATAGTCAGTGAGTTAGTATTGAGTCTCTCCCCTATGTATATATATAAATATTCTATTTTGAGACACGAGTCGCCTTTTTGTCCAGATTTATCATTTACGTTGTTTTATGACCATTCATTGCATGGAGTTATTCTGTTGAGTCAAGTTTTCCGCTGAGTTAAGTAGCCAGGCCAAGGGTTCACTTAGGGCCAGCAATGGTTTTCGAGTGCCGACCACATCTAGGGTGTAGGCTCGGGGCGTGACATTAGGAAACTCCAGGGCTACAACCTACTTTGAACTCATGCATACTATCTCCTTTAATGGACTTCAATTGGTTATCAAATCAATGATTTACAAGGTTAAATGTATGATCATGGTCTCTCGACTTCTAATCGCCTGTGTAATTGGCATTCTACTACATCATTGAGTGGGATAAACTGAACCGATTACCGAGCATTACGCTTTCACCCTGTTTATCAACCAAGCAAGGTCTCCAGGTATATCTCTATCCTAGATACAAACCAACTTTAATTTTAGAGATCATGCTCCTTTTATACCACGTTCTATACTCCTATTCCTCTCCCAAGTTCAATTGAGACAATAGGCTTATTTCAATGGTGGTCAATCACAAAATACTAAATCAAGAACAAAAGAGCAATTTATGCGATAACCAACTTCAATCCATCAAATTCAATAATATACAATCATTATATAGCCACAATCCTAGAACAAGAAAATTTAGTTACTCGTAATGTGATTCTCAATTTTCAAGTATTTAATATTCATAAGAGAAATCGATAAAATTAAAGAGTAGGAATGAACCCTAAAATTGAAGACAATCGTTCTCCAAAAGCCATAAAAAGAATAATTAAAATAACAAAATCAAAGTCTATTTATAGTTTGGAAAAAGTCGGCAAAAAATTAGGCCCCAGGTCTGGGACGTGTAGGTGCTTGCGAATTTAGATTTTCTTGAACTCTTCCTTTCCGCAATGCGGAGAGAATACATAGTCCTCTGTCTCAGCATCATCAATGTGGGAATGATAATCAACATAGAAGGCTCGAAGCTAGGGTCTTCTCATGAACTTTCTTTTAATCTTTTGCTACTTTATCTTTCGTGCTTTTGTGCACGGGTCCAGCTTTACTTCACGTACAACAATTTTTGTCTGTTTTCTCTTGTTTCCCAACCTACAATCACTAATCATATCGATTAATTATAATGCAATAACATGACTCAAACACTATCAATAAAATGAGAATTTGTCCTCAAACTTGGCTAAAGTATGGGTGTTATTTGGCTCCTAGATATATAAATATGCCCAAGATCACTACCCTCACATTATTAACCTTTTTTTAATACTTCTTTTAAATCATAATATTTTTATTTTTAATCTATAACAATTTTTTTGTTAAAAAAAATATTAATTTCTTCCAAAAAAGAAAAGGGAAAAACATTGATCAAGTATATAATTTAATGTCGTCCTATAATTAAACAAATGAACAAAATAAAAAATAATTTATTAATTTTTAACGAAATCTATAATTTGATAACCTTATAAACATATTTTGATGCAAGTAATAAAAAGTAAGTAATAAAAATAAAAAATATATTTCATAACAATTTTTTAAATGATTATCTATTATATTGTAAATAAATTTTAAATTACAATTTAGAAAATATTGCATTAATGACAATCATTTATATATATATATATATATATATACCTTCATCACGAACACTTGTACGGAATTCACCAAAGCGTATACTTCACCACAAACTCTTATAGGAAATTCTCATAGCTTGAGGCGTGTCGAAAGACACTGTCCTTAAGAATATTTCACCAGGTATAGGTGTATCTCCCAGGATCCAACAAGCTCTTATAGTATAAAACTAAGAGCCAGAAACTAACACAGATTTAATCAAAGAAAACCCAGCACTAAAATATATCTTTATGTAGGAAGAAAAACTCATTTAAAACTATGTTTATTTTAATCACTTCCATATCTTTTTGTATCTTAGGAAGAGAAGATATATATGTACATATATACTCAAATCAAATCAACGTTCAAACAATAACGTTGTAGACACACAATTTTGACCCTTCACAATATAAATTAATCATCGAGCTTCTTCAATTTCAAACGATTTTAAAATAACTAGTTTTATAAAAACTTCAAAAAAAAATAATACAGTTTACAAGTTATTTTAAATAGTTTTGTCACTTTTATAATTTTTAAATAATATATATGTTTTATATAATTATGTATATGATTAATGTATTTCATGAATATTTAAAAATCATCTCAAAAAGACTTTATATTTTAAATATTTTATTAGTGATGGTTATAAATTTTGAATTAATGAGTTTTATGAAATTATTCAAAATACTTTCAAGTTATTTCTAAAGAAATTTCGTCCTTTAATAATTTTAATAATTTTAAATAATAAATATGTATATTTTTACAATCACGTTATTTTATAAATATCAAAAATTATCTCAAAATATTAACATTTTAGTAAAGTATTTTGTTAATTTACTTTAGTTTAAGTTATAGTTATAATTTCTAGTTAATTAGTTTGTAATCAAATTAATTGTTTTATAATTGATTTAATTAGGAAGCTCATTAATTAATTATATTATATTAATTTGTCAGCTTTAATAATAAGTTGATTTTGCTAATTAAATATAATTTGACTAAATTCTTAATTTTAATTGGCTAGATTTCAATCAATTTGACCAAATTCTTAATCCAAAACTAGCCCCTTTTTACCTCACCCCATACCCAATTCAATAAGCCAATTTTGGGACCATTTTCATTAGATTTCCAGCCCATTTCTCCCTTTCTCACATTAATTTCAGCAGCCCAATTTCATAACAATTACTCTGCCCAAGTCCACCTACGTACAGCAACACCAAAAACGCCCGCACCCAACCCGATACGTTTTCTTCTTCTTCTTCACACCATTCAAACCGACAATACCCGACCCCATTGCCCCTGCGCGTCTTCTTCTTCACGCAAGAAAAGATTGACAAGGAACTAGTACAATAGCGAGCAAATCGCGCTGCAAACCCATAAATCCAGCAGCAAATCTCGAGCCAGTGCGTCCCTCTCCCTCTCCATTATCAATCCGTTGAAGATTGTACAAGTTGGTACTATTGAAAGCTCCTAAAGCCTTATCCAGTGAGTTTGAATTCAAATTTCAAAATTTGAAATCTCTCCAATTCCACTCTTTTCCCCCCCTAAGTTCTGCCCTAAATTTCCCCTATAAATACTCCCACACCATTAACGTTTGAGGGGGAGATAAGGAAGCACAATAATTTCTTACTAGATATTCAAGAATAGGTTTATATTTACCCTCTCATTTGCCCCTAACTGGAATTTTCCGAAGCTCATCGGAGCTTCATTTGTGGTGGTGTATAGATTCACGGTCAAGCTCGTTGTCTCAGCACGCTGCCCGGAAAAAGGTAATACCCCTCTCTCTATTTTCCATTTTAGAAGTCATGTAGTTGGTTTGTTTTTCCTTGCTCGATTCTCACTCAGTTTCAAGTTTTCACCTTTGTTGTATGTTAAGCTTGTCTGCAATCCTCGACTTTGATATATGGTTTGTTGCTGATCTTTCATGATATTTAGCTATTAACTTTAAGAATGTGAAATATACATGTACTGACTCTTCTTGGTTCTTTCGGTATTAATTAATATGAATCCATATATCCAGTTGTTCTTTAGCTTTCATTTTAAAATAGTTTGAGAGCTGTCATATTGCTAATATATCAATCATCTATTCGAGAAGCATTTTAGTTTGTTTTTGTTAGGATTTGTTGCCGAGAGTTTTTCCATGATCTAAGTTCATATTTGTTCACCGATTTGTTTCCTTGTTCAAGTTGGTTTAAAGTCTTGACCATGTCTAACTTTGATGTTTTGCCTGCTCATTGTCAAGATTATCAATCTTCTTGTTTATCATCAGTTTATTTGCGTAAGCGAAACTTTATCAATTTGAGCCGATCTTCTAATATAGTTTCATGTTTTTATTCTTTTCTAAATTAACTCGGGTTGCTTTCATGCTTATGTGATCATTTACACCACTATGGATTTGTCCAGAAAGCTCTAAAAGTGTTTATTGATTTTCCTTATTTTGGAAATGTTTGGCATAATCAGTTTTCTTCATCGTGAATTTGTCTATATGAGCCGGCTAACTCTCAATACGGAATATCTATTCGGCACTTCCTTCCCCCTGACATCTTCTTAGGAGAATAAAATCAACTTCTTCAAGTCTTTATTTGATTAGCTATAGATTAACATTGTTCCAATAATGTTAATTGTCTGCCATTTATTTTGGAGGTTTATCTACATGAGTTTAATATTTTATCTTTCTTATTTTATCCTATTTGGTCTTAGTTTAGCATTAAGAGATCTATTGATTTTCATATTAATGTGATGGGTTTATATCCAGATTTGAGAAATCTATTTGTGATATATGGAATGAGTGATAATGACAATGTAATTGCTTTCAACTAAGTTGATTTATGAGTTGCAACAACTTGCGTTTTTCTCATCTTTAGCCCGCATTATACATATGCTAATCCTTATTCTTTGTTTTCATTGCATGAATTGTCAATCTGAGTTCACTTTGGACTCATCTCTTGCATATCGTTGAGTCGTTCCGAGTCATCCTCATATTTGCGGTGAAAGAGAAGCTGAAACAGGCCCCGAAAAGTCCGAAAATGAGCTGTATAGCTGTCATATACAGCAGTATACACTGATATACATGGAGAATATTGATATACAGGTCGAAAAACCAAAATACAGGTGCTGGAAGTTGAAGTGGGCTGCATACATTCGGTATACAGCCTAAGATACAGAAAATCGGCTAAAATACAGCATGTATTCATAAATATACACTCATTGTATATGTTGATTTTCAAGGAGCAGAAATGGGCCAAGTCCATCTTTCGCATGACAGGTCCAAGCGAAAGTGGGCCAGAAGGCCCACCAAATCTAGAAATTTGGGCAAAAAGGCCCACATTCTAACTTTCTTATTTTACTCTTATTATTTTTTGTATTAATTTCAACCCTTTTATTTGGCTTGGTTTAATTTAATTAAAATCCCCAAAAGATGAACCAAATTGTTTATGTTAAGTTTATTTTAATTAAGTTTTCCCCCTTTTTTTTTTATCAACCCTTGTACTTTTATTGAAAACTTTTACTTAATCTTCAATTAATTTAAAATAGTTTCCATGCTTTAATTGACTAAATTGGTTTAAATTATTATTTTAAAAAATGAATTAAATGAATTCTAATTAATCTAGTTTTATTAATATTCTAATCACTTGTATTTCGAGTCAAATGTTTCATTTTGAATTCCTTTCTCTAAAAAGTGAAAAAAAAAATGTTTCATTTATTTAATTATTTTCTCAAAGTTAATCAACTATTGTAATTTTTTTTTTTATGTTAAATCATTTTCCCAAAGAATTAGTAAAAAAAAATTTTAGTCAACCGCATGTTAGCGGGCACTTCGAATGCTTAAACCCTTCTCGAAGTGTAAATTGAACCCTGAACCCTTTTTGGTATTTTCAAATGATTTTTTCTGTTTAAATCTTTGAAAATTATAAGTTTTCTTAATTTCTTTAAAAAATTAAGTGGCGACTCTTTCTAAGTATTTTTCTCAAATTGTTTTATACTTAGAACATTTCAAAAAGTAATTTTTTTCTAAAGATAGAAAAATTATGGCGTAACAAACGTTCCAACATTAAATATGGTAAAAACATTTATCACCATTAATCCATTATAGGTCTTGCATTGTCATATCTTAATGACAAAAAACGGTTAGGCCATTAAACAATATAATAACATACCTTTAAAGATATAATAGAAATACTGATAAAGTTTAATATAATAACTAATAATTTATTAATAAAACATTTCTTTTTGAGATATTATCTTATTTTTCCAACAATCCTCTACATAACTCAAAATGAATAATAAAGAATAGAACAAAGTAAGAAGTTTTACTGGGTTTTCACTTATGAGTAATGCATCGAATCTGGTGTCCGTAGACTATGAACCAAACCTAGATAAAACAAGATTAAACATACAGAACCATTGGTAAAGTTTAGAACTTCTATGAACGAATAATTCTTTTGTAAGTTCAGCATCTTATTCTCACTACAAGAAATATGACTTTTAACAACCATTTCTTAACGAAGAGACGTGAATTCTGTCGTTATAAATATAATAACAACGACCAATTTTTTTCCCGATCGTTAAAGCTAATTTTAGCTCAATATTAGCCTCGAGATAATATCTTATTTTACTTATCATAATAGCTGGTCGTTAAAAAATAATTAATCAATAAAAAACCTACTAACCTTTCTCTCATTTTCTCTTCCCCAATATACCCTCCCACGTCTGAAAAAAAGAAACCCACGCTTCTTTTCCCCAATATACCCTCCCCTTCTCGTGTTCCCCGTCACCATCATGTTCATCTAGTTTCTGGGGAGCAAATCAAATTTATCGACTATCTCGGTAACAATCGTTCATCTAGTTTCTTTTCAAGAAAAGGTTTGAAATTTTACCCTTTTTGTATGTTAAATTTTGTTCAAGTAATTATCGCACTTGTAAGTATATCAATGTTTCTGTTGGTTGGTTATTCCTTAAGAATTTTTTCATTGTTGATTTCAATTATCCTAATGTGGGTTAAATAAATTCTAAATTATCTTAATATGAGATTTTAAAAAAAAAACTGTGACACGGTCAATTTTGATATACAATCCCACAAAATCAACTTTATCGGCTTTATGGAATCGTCATTGGACTCTCTCAATGTAAAGAAATTTGTTGATATACATGCTTCTTATCTTCTGTAAATGGTTAATTTGTCTATTTTGCAGTAGATCCTCTTTCTCATCAGACATCAGCTCTGTTTGATGAAGATGATGTGAATGGTCTTTTGTTGAATTACCTAGGAATCTATGGTAATTGTTGTTCCCATTTTGATTCATTTGAGATACCTAGGCTGTCTGTACCAGAAACAATTCTGCATGATAAAATAGAGTTCATTGATATATGTTTTGCTAAGGGTTTGTAGCTTCAAATTTATGTGGTTTTGGGTTTTTTTCAGTTAGATGTTTGACTTTTTCTTTATATGTGATCCACTATTTTATAAATCTATTTTTTCAGTATAGATTTTGTTGAAGGAATGATGTTGAATATACCTAAACAGGACAAGATATCGTCAAGTATGAGCCATATAATTTATCAATTTAGTGGAGAGATGTTGGTACGAGCTAAAATAGGTTTTCTTGACAAAATTTTGCCCGACTAACTTCTAACTTCTAAAAGACCTCTCTCCATCAGTTTGCTCAACCGATTGGGCTTGTAATCATCGGTGTAACAGTGGCGACACAATAGCTCTAGTGAGTATAAATTCCTTTCTTCTCGGTTATTGATTTATCTTTCTATTTATTGTTCTTCTTTTGATGTCTAGTTTTTATTCCCTAGAAGATTAGTCACAAACAATTTGAAATTTGTGCATTTTAGATTTGTATAATTTTATTCAGAAAATTAGTTGTTCTATCCCATATAAAGTTATTGGGAACATCAGCAAAAGAATTATACATGCAGAGAAAATGTGTAATTTTGGTGATTGCTTAGTAATTTTGGTTGTATATCTATATTTTTTTTTTTTGAAAGGCTTAAATGATTGTCATTTGTGCAAAACATTTGCATAATATGTGTTAATATGAATTGTTGTGATGGTTTAAGAAGCAAATGGTTGCTGCATTTTAGCCAAATGTTCTACAGTTCTGAACCAAATTGCTATGGAATTTTGGGCTGTTTTATTACTACATTTTCGGCCAGATTTAAATCAATTGCTGCTATATGTTGAGTTACACTTTGTTGCACTTTAAGTCAGCCAACTGCTAGCTTTTTGCCAAAAAAAATTACTCTTATAAATGCTGAACTTTGGGAAGAATTGGAGGCTGAAGGACTGTTGCATTTTAGCTAAACTAATGTTGCATTTTGAGCAGATTTGAGTTATTTGCTGCTGCTTTTTGCGGGCAAAAACTGCTGCACTTGATGCAGATTTGTTGCTACTATTTTTGTGCCAATTTTATACTATATGTGATTAAGTAGCTGTTACATATTTTGAGACAAAAAAAAAAAAGAATATGTTCATAACTTATCTATCTCGTTCATATGTATGTGCATTTAAAAAGTGAATATATCAAAGAACTTTCTGAAACTTTATCTATAGAAGTAGTTGAACAGTGTGATAAATTCATTATGGTCTACGACAGAAGATTGGATCAACTACTTAATTACGTCATTTGACATTTTTAAACTTGAAACTGGAACTTTCTATGTTTGGATCTCTCAGTATTCTCAGAGAGAGATTAATCTCCTCCTCTTAACGACTATAGTAAATAAATTTTTTGTTTAGATGTGAATTTACTTTAGTCTTTTTTTGTAGCATTATCCATTTTGCTAGGGAAAATACTACAAAATGGTGTAGAGTATTAAATATTGAATGATGTAGCATTCGTGGTGTTTTAACCTTTGTATACTAGCACACTAATAGTTTCGGAACTTAAACACTTCAACTCTTGTTGTATTTAGCTTGCGGATTTCATGTAGCAACATTTGTTAATTCTTAACTCCTTTTTTACTCCATTTAGAGGCATATTTATGTGTCTTTCACTTAATTATACCATCCCTCAAAGAGCATAAACTAAATAAGTTTGACTTGGGAAGCCTTATATCCATATCTACTCTATTTTGGTCATGTGCTACTAGAAATTAAAGAACCCTTAAAAAGTGTCTTGCTTGGATGCAAAAATGGTCTGCTAGAATTGTTCAAAGCATCATTTTGATCAGAAGCAAATTTAAGGTTGTAGTAATGAGTGCACAACACATAAAGGCTCTTCTTAGTTGGTTCTTATTGAAAAGAGATTTATCTCTTTATTAAATTCATCACGTATATAGTTTCAAGTTTTCTTATCAAAAAAATTGTTCGATTGGTTCCCCAGCTTAATTTACTCAACAACAAGGTCAACAAAAACCTTGTCCAGGGAGGGGTGTCCATCCTGTTCTCAGGGTTCTTGTTTGTGTTGCATTTTTTTAGCTTCAGAATCCATAGTTGATAATAGAAGTACCGGCGACAACAAAGACTGTCCTCATCTGCCTAACCTGCTAAGCTCAACCTCAAAACAACCTAGTATCGAGAAGTGTAGTACCTACCTCAAGTTGGATGCATTCTTCTGAGGTAATTATATTTCTTATTAGTGAGCATTTATCTTTTGTAGGATTTGTCCAAAAAAGATACAAAATTTTCTTCTTTCTTGTTTGTTATGGCAATTTCCTTTTGACTTGATTGAAAGATGAATTAAGAAATATATATAAAATGAGGTTCAAGTCAATGAAGTACTTCAAAAAGATTCAGAAAGTTAAGCTGTACAGGTTCCTAATTTACTATATGACTAGTGAACTATATATCAACATCATTTTGGAAAACCGTGAATATAGAGAAAAGACCTTAAAAATTTGTTACTGTATATAGCTTGTGACATAACTTTTGGTAGCAATTTCTGAAAAATATCTTTCTGGAGAAACAGATGCTATAAGACATGCTAGACCTCAACTCAAAAAAATGGATACACACTGCTTGTCTCAAGTTATTTATTAATCCTTCAATTGTATAGCCACATTAGGCAGTATGTTTCTAATTTTTTTATTTGTTTTTTCAGTATTTCAGTTTATTCTCTGCTTACTGATTTCTGTTGGAGTTGTTTTAGTTGCCTGCTCTGAAGTTAATACTTGACTATTCATTCCTCAT
The DNA here is from genome assembly GCA_036250505.1 of Solanum acaule. NCBI lineage: Eukaryota > Viridiplantae > Streptophyta > Magnoliopsida > Solanales > Solanaceae > Solanum > Solanum acaule. Next base: position 12,308 of record JAJOOR010010031.1, on the reverse strand, counting down.
TTTGGTAGTTGTTTTCTTATTGGTCAATTTTGATTTTAGGGAAAAAGTAGCATTTATTAATAAACTAACATGAACTTTTTGTTTTTACAGATCAAGAATTTGGAGTGTTAAGAGCGTATCCACGAAAAAAGTTCAAATCAAGTATCAACCACTAAAATATTGAAGAATGGGTTAAAGACCAGAGAAACGTATTCAATATTGTATTAGTTGTTTAAATATGTTTTCATTGGTGCATAATCTTTACACTTGTTATGTGTTGAGTAAATGTCATAAATTTGATCGATGTGTTTTTAATAATGTTATGATTTTGTTTTTTGTAATTTATGAAATTTAATATGAATTCTGATATATTTTTTATAAGTTTTTGGTTTATTTTTATACATTTTTATTATAATAATCATAAATTAATTGAATTTTGGTTTGAAAGAATACCGACAATTAGAGAATGTAATTTCTTTCACTAAAAAAACTAAGATTGAACAGTTTTACTGTTGTAAAAAATGTTAGTAACGACCGGAATGATAGTTCACGAAAGGAAATGTTGGTCGCTAAGCATATATATAACGATCAGAATGTCAATTCACGAAAGGAAATGTTGGTCGCTAACCATATATATAACGATTGGATTTCTTGTTGTCGCTAACCATATATATAACGACTGGATTTCTTGTTGTCGCTAAAGGTTTTTAACGTCCAGATTCCAAATCCGGTCGTTAACTTTTAACAACGGAGCTTTTAGCGACCGGTAACGACCATTTTTTTCCCGGTCGTTATAGCTTAATAACGACCGGTATAGGACCTTTAGCAACCAAATTTCCTATCGCTAAAAGTTATTTTTCTTGTAGTGTCTATCACATTATACTCGCACGATCTTTGTCGTTATCGCGATTTTGCGCTATGAGGCCATGTGCGTGTCCTGGTATTCATGAGTGCTCTAGAAATTTGTCACAATTTCATAGAAGCAGCACCACTTCACACTCATATAGGTCCAATCATCAAGTGTATTCTGCAGAGCAATACACCACCTATAAAGGATATGACTTGGATTAAGAGTTCTAACCCAACCTCACTTTGCATTGCAGATTTTTTTTCACTATATTCACACATCATAGGAGGGACATAATTTATAGTGCTTACTTGATCAACTAATGACTTGTTATTACTCATATGAACCATATTCATGGGATCTCCAATCACATAGGTTGGTTACCATCATTGTTGATCTTCTCAAATGACAAAAAGTCTTACTCTCCTCGATGTTTCATTCAGCCAATGAATTGATCAGATTCACCTTCAACTACACATAATTTATTTACGTAAATAATTTAATCTCATAACAACTATTTTATCACATTATGTCTCAAATTGCCAATGAAAGTAATGTTTTTCATTATGGCTATTTTAGTTTGGTAATCACAATATATAAACATAAAATATGTTTATTTTATTCGAATTGGAATACTAACTCGGCTAATTTTCATGTTATGACACCTCCTCCAAGGCCAAACACATAACCACTAGTGAATTTTGAAATTCACTTTACATCATATAATGTACTCCTCTAGTACCACAAACTATTCAATTTATTTGGTACTAGACTTGTAGTACTTCTCATGTGTGTCATCAATGACTTCTTTCCAAAATGATACCACAAGAAGCAATATTATTTTAAACAACAATAACACAAAAGATATTATCATTTTTAAACACTCAACACTACCAGTTTTATATTTCCAACTCTATTGTTGTATTAAGTCACACCACAACTAACTATCACAAGGCTGCATATAAAACATTTTTTAGCATACAATCAAAACTTAAATCCTATTTTTCTTAGGATCATATAGTACAACTTTAGTAAAACACCCCTACACTTTCAAATATTTCAAAATGGAGTTATAACTTTTTCAATGTTCATAAAATTTTCAAATTAATATGTATATAAATCTATATATACACTAAAACATATATCAAAAGTTGTATCTTAATTTCTCAATAAAATATCCAAAGAAATTATTTATAAATGTGATGCAATATAATTTGCAGCCTCCAATCTTTTAAAACTGTTGTAAACTCTATACTATAATAAAAAAAATCACATTCAAGGCCATTCCAGTAACAATACTATATATCTTACACTCTCAAACATTAGAAACGATATTTACAATTGAATTCAATAACATTTTATTTTTAAAGGTTGACGTTAGCAAGGAATTCAAACATAATTAATATACCAATGGTACATAAAATATTAAAATAATGAATTTGAATATATGAATTTACAAGATATCAATTTTATTTTATTAATCTAAAATTAAACTAAATAGACTAAAAGTCTAACACGTCAAAAATTATCTCAATCAATCAAGTATATATAACTATTAGCATTTTCAACTATCACTTAAAACATTAAGCATAAACAAAATCAAGGCTACAAATTCATCAACCCCAAGAATGTCATATTTGTCAATACCTTATCAAATTCAAGTAAAATTTTCATTCAACTTTTCTCATAATTCACAAGCATCAATTTAGCACAAATATTAAATCATGTACCACCTCGAATAATGTCAATCTTTTCATAAGTGAGTTTAATAAGAAGAACTTTTTCATTCTAAGAACTATATAAATTTTTTCCTTCTTCTCAAATTTGGGTGTAGGACACAATAATTTTAGTTAGCACAAATGTACTCAACAACACAAAAATTCTAACACCCAATTTCTCACTTTCACATATTAACTACAAGATTCGCTTGAGAAATGACCACAACAATTTATATCATCCGCTTACACAAATTTACGTTTACTTAGCGGGATTATCATCCTCCAAATCTTCTTCTATATTAAGGACATGATGCCTTAATTTGTCACACAAATATGCCTTAATTTTTCACATAAATATCTATTATAATATAACATATAATATCATCACATACCTTATTAGTATGAAGAATTCAATTGACCTTCTGAGTTCCTCTGTTGTGATTTTGCAAATAGTATTTTCGTACGAATAAAGTATACTGAAATATCCTTAATATTGTTGTAAAACTTACGGAAAATACCTTCATCACGAACACTTGTACGGAATTCACCAAAGCGTATACTTCACCACAAACTCTTATAGGAAATTCTCATAGCTTGAGGCGTGTCGAAAGACACTGTCCTTAAGGATATTTCACCCGATATAAGTGTATCCCCCAGGATTCAACAAGCTCTTCTAGTATAAAACTAAGAGCTAGAAACTAACAAAGATTTAATCAAAGAAAATCCAGCACTAAAATTTAAAAATATGTTTATTTTAATCACTTCCATATCTTTTTGTATCTTAGGAAGAGAAGATATATATGTACATATATACTCAAATCAAATCAACGTTCAAACAATAACGTTCCAACATTAAATATGGTAAAAACATTTATCACCATTAATCCATTATAGGTCTTGCATTGTCATATCTTAATGACAAAAAAGGTTAGGCCATTAAACAATATAATAACATACCTTTAAAGATATAATAAAAATACTGATAAAGTTTAATATAATAACTAATAATTTATTAATAAAACATTTCTTTTTGAGATATTATCTTATTTTTCCAATAGTAGACACATGTGTTCTACATGACAATTCGTGTGAGACACACTTTGATTGTATTATGTCACATATGAAACATATTATGCTATGTGTGGGACACCTCTGTTTGTTTGTTCAACTTTATATAAGTTTAAATGTTTACTTGTGCACACCATAAATTAGAGGGAATAGATGCCAGTTGAATCCAAGTTAAAAGCACGTTAATGTATTATGCCTAAGAGATAAATGAAAGATGAAAATTACATATGCATGCACATAATACATACATACATACTTAATGTATGTAACATTAAAATAACAATCATAAAATGATAACATTAAATTTTGCAACAACCTACTATTTTATAAAACTAATGAACTTAAATAAAAATATATAAATACAAAGGTTAAAAAAAAAAAAATATTATATATTGTTCTAAGGATGTTGATTGTATAACCAAAACTCTTCCTCGTACATATCTGATCACCACCCCCAATTTATGTGGACACTTACATGATCACATGACTTATTTAAACTAGTATTATCGGATAAATTTCAAAAATATAATTTATTATTAATTAATAGTTTTCTTTTTAAAATTTAACTAGTTATTGTCTATATATAAGTATCATATTCTAGTATATGCAGTATCGATAATTCTTTAACATAGATATAAACCCAAATATACCTTACTAATGTCAGAGTGTAAATATCATTGGTCAGAATACACCACGCACATAGAGATGTATCGATTGTATAAAGGGTCTATATATTTTGACAACCAGTAAATATTTAGATATTCAAGTTTTACAAAGGTAACAAAAGTTCAAATTGCTACTTTTCCAACGGTAACATCTGATTTTTTGACAATTGTCTAAGGGGTCATTTGGTAGAGTGTATATTTAAATTATTCTTACGAATATCATGAATTTTCTAATTCATGCATTAAAATCATTGCATTACAAATACCATGAATTTTCATATATTAATAATGCACAACTTAATACACAACGAGTTGACTCGATAATAAACATTAATAGATAGTGTACAAAATGTATGTCATCTTTTGATTGATCTATATTAGATCATGAGTAATTTTGATAATAGCTGACATTAAATTGACCAAAAATGCTGGGGTCCAAAAAAACCACTAGCTTGAGATCTCCAATATCTTGATTACAAAAACAAATTCAATCAAGCTTATTTAAGATTTATTGTTGTTCATACACGTGGTTCTCTTGCAAATTGAACATTTGTTCCTTCTCTTGCTCTTGAAATTCTCACCAACGCTCTTGACACATTTTCTTATTTTTCTTCCAAACTTGGTATCAACAAGAGGTGGAAGAATCTTCACATTAAGTAATTATTTTGGCACACATCATTCCGACTCGAGAGGGACAACATTAATAGAATTCAAGTATGCATGCAAGGAGGTATGCTTCAACTTTATGCAAAGACAAAGAGTACTTATAGATGATTATACCATACTCATTTCTATGCTTCGATCACAAAGTGGTCATCGCGTGATCACACAGTATCTTGACCAAGTCATATTCACTACAAGAACATGTCTTTTCTAAAAGGTTCGCATTGGCACTAACACCTGCACCGAACATGGTAAATTGATTGTGGTTCATGGTTACGTTCTCCATATATAAGGAGTCACCCTCGATCATTTTTTTCTTGCGGTCTTTTCGGCAGCCGACACCCTTTTATTATCCTTTTGATTTGAGGATATATGCATGTATCTCCCTAAACAATTCGCCAAACTTCTTAGCAATTAAATTAAATATAGATGCCACGGGATACTCTCTTTCGTCTATCAAAAAGCATTGCGTGGCTCGGTAATATTTGTGGTCATCACATCATATCTATTGCTAGGAAAATGTGACATGCTCCACTTCTCAAAACCAATTTTATTCTCAAGGACGACGGCTACCTCAGGGCATTTGTTCTTGAATTTTACAAAATGATTGTTAAACTCCTCCAAAGAATAAGCATTTGCCGCATTGTAGTATAGATAGAGGGAATCTTCACAACGATGATTTACACGGAGATTTTCACCGAGGTGCCTCATACATATCCGTGGTGAGCATGATTGTAAACCTTCACAGTACCGTTGATGATGCTCTTATGTCTATCAGAGATAAAGCACAAATCTGGTTCATCGACCACAATATCCTTCAACTTCTTAAAGAAGAATGTCCAAAATGCATCATTCTCTTTGTCCACGACACAAAAGGCAATTGGATAAACATAATTCTCCGTATCTTATGCAACAACACTCAATAGCACGCCCTTGTATTTACCATGTAAATGAGTGTTATCGATCGCAATTACCTTTCTTATGTGGGTAAATCCCCTAATGCAATCATCGAAAGCCAAGAAATAATACATGAACTTATGACTATCCCCGTTTACCATGATACTATAGCTAGAACCAACGTTAAGAGTTTCTATCATGTAGGAAAAGACCGGTAAGCATGAATATCCGTTCTTCGTTGTCCTTCGAACCATTTCCTTGGCAACCACACCTCTCTTCCAACATTTCCAATAGCTTGAACTACAATGAAAAGAACTAAACATAGCCTTTTGAATCTATTTAACATTTGGACCCTTTCCATCACGATACATATTTACACAAAGTGAAGTAATGATTATGATTGAGATTTTTCTATAGCTACTGTTGACATGTTCAACGCCACAACTGTTCTCACCAATGTACTTGTAGATACGAAATATGTCTGAACACTCCTATTTCCTCGCCCGCGACATCCATGTACAGTTGTGCAATACACATTTTACCTTTAAGTATTTAGTACAACCCTTATGTCACACCCCGAGCCTACTCCCTTGGTGAGACGGGCACTCGAGAACCATTGTTGGCCCAAGCGAACCCCTGGCCTGGCTTACTTACTCAGCGGAAGACTTAAACTCAACAAAAATAAGTTTATGTAATAAACTAGAATGTTATAAAAGAACATTCAACTGGCCATTAAGGCAAACTCAAGTCTCAACATGGAATAATGACAATGAAAAGACTAAAGAACTAACATCTGACTGTTTATGAAGCCTCTAAAACAACTGAGATGGATGTCGGGACAGGACCCCCGATCATCCTAAAAAATGAAATACTGAAAAGAACTAAAAGCAATAAAGGAGTCCTCCGAAATGCAAAGAGGCTCACCACTGACTCTAAAGTGCTCAACTGAATCAACGGTGCGCCGGATGCCGATCCTAATTACCTGTATCGGCATCATAAGACGATGCAGACCAACTGGCATCAGTACATTGAATGTACGAGTATGCGAGTTGGAATGCTAAAACAACATAGGCTTGAGAAGAAAATGAAGAACTTACTTGGCTCAACTCAACTCAACATGACTGAACTCATTCCAATATAAAGCAATTTAAAACAAGTACAATATAAGGAAACAAATTGTTTAAAAACATGTTGCCAACTATGTGTGTATGCAAGGATACAACATAACTCTGAAATGTATGTGAAAATACAAATAACTGTGTATGTAAGAATACAATAACTTTTGTGGGAGTTTCTCTAACCGACAACCATCACATAAGAGCTATTGTGATGATACAACGATTTCCCTCACGCTGCTAGAGCATCCTATGCCTTGCCAAGGGCATAGGACTTGAACTACTAAGTGGATCCACTAGTCTATGCTAAAAGCACTAAAGGAATCATCTAAAAAATATGACCCTTTTCTACTCATGATGGCTACATGGTTTATGTGGGCTGTGAGTTGTCTGAACTCTCCCTCATATCGATGCTCAATACTACTCCCAAAAATATAATAATATTAGCTCTTACGTTTAAAAACATGCTTCTTCTGTGATTTGAGATTAGTGCTCAAAAACTTAGCTCAAAGGCTATCTTGGAAATCAAAGTTTCCCCTCTTGCTTCATTTAGAAAGTGATTACTCTTTTCTAAAAACTAGTCCGAAGGCTATTTGGAAATCTCAGTTTCCGTTCTTATTTAAATGTGAAAACACTTTAAATATCTTTGGGAATACTTAGTCCCCATATACTTTTGAAGAAATGAACTTCACCTTTACTCTTTACTGAACTCAAAAATTAAGTCTTAAAACAAGGTTAAAACATTTGCAAAAGACTTCTGGAAAACTTTATGAACTTCTCTTAACTTGACTCTTGACTTCTCTTGGTTTTGATCTTAACTTCTCTTGACTTGACTCTTAACAGGTCCTTGAATTGAATTATGGATTCAAGGATTGTGATTTGTGATTGGAAAGATTTCATGATGTTTAGGAATGATTTTAGATAGCTAAACATGAGAAAAGACCGAAAATCAATATTTAAGGGTGGGTCCGCGACGCGGAGAAGCTTTTAAAATTTAGTTTCGAAAATGACTTTTGAGGAAGAAGACTCCGTGACGGCTCCACGACGCGAAATGAAAATTCCTAATTCTGGGAACCAGCTCCGTGATGTGCCACCACTTCCCAATTTCGTTCGACGAAGTTTCTTTTTCGTTTGTTAGCTCTAAACCCTCTAAACTCCATGGGTTCTTTTCCCAAACACTTAGAATCAATTATTTGTTCAAAGTGTAATAGATTCTACTCAAAAGCACTACTACAAACATGAATCAACCTCAAGAAACTCCAATCCATAAAGCCCACAAGAATTCAAACGAAAATTTAACAAGAACTCAAGGATTTACTTCAAATCTAAATAACTTCACTGAAATTGAATCATGATTGGCGCGTGGGTGAACTAACCCAACGCTATGTGATCTCATATACCTTGTAGGGATCAGCCCGGATGAAATCCACAGGCTAATCTCGACGAATCTTAAACATTCTTGCTTCCCCTTCTCCTTTCTCTTTTCTCCAAGCCCTAGCGTGAAATTCACTTTTCTAAAACTGACTAAAATCTGACTTTACCCAATTAAACTCCTAAAAACAAATTAATTAAGTTGGGTAAGGAAAAGACCAAACTACCCTTCTAAAATTCGGATTGGACTTTTCTTATTCGAACAGCCAACTTTCGAAGGGAATAACTTACTCATACGAACTCAGAATCACGCAAACTTGGAGGCGTTGGAAAGATCATTCCAAGGGATTTCCAACCATATCTGGAATCACACCTAAATCATCCTGAGCTAGGAATTATGGTCGTTTGAAGTTGACCAAAAACTCACTTTTAACACCTTTACCAAATTTCTAGATTTTTAAATTCTTCCCAAAAATAACAATTTCCATATTTTAAACTTCCTTCTAGTTCTTTCTAATTGCGAGATGTTACATCTTCATAGTAGCAAAATCAAAAGACTTTTTTGTCGCCACTTTGGCTAATAACAATTGCAACTCATTCTTGCTACTGAAAGTTTAATTTATGCATAAGATAGTTTCATCAGAGAAGGAATGGTTGGATTGTGATCCCAATTCATGTTCTCCATGCATTTCTTCACAACATTCATGTTCGAATTCTTCCGCATCTACTGGTTGATTTTCTACATTCACCGGATGATCATGTATATTCATTGAATGACCACCCAAGCTCTCATTTGAGTAATAACCCAAGCTCTCCTTTGAGATCACCCAATCTTTCATTTCCAATCGAATCATTGTCGTCGTTAAATGAATTTGTTGGTTTAATTGGAGGCCTCGCATTGGCATTTGTCCTTAATGTAGGCCTAGAGCCATCAATACCAATATCTAACATGTACAAGTCCACATGCCTATCACTTTTTTTATGAATGTGGGATGTATTTTTCCCCTCCCATTCATTTGATAGCTAATCATCAAGTCATTTGGCTCGCAAATTAACTCACTGACCTCAATTACACTTGTAATCATATCGTCATATGAACCATTGCAACACAACGCAATGGGCATTATCGTCTTACTAAAAGATTTTCAATTCCAACTTTTGGGAGTCTCCCCTTATAATCTCATATAATCACCACCAGTAACAACAAATTCAGCTACTGCCATTATAGACTACAAAGATAGATACTACTGTCATACCCCGAGCCTACACCATGGACGTGGCCAGCACTCGAGAACCATTGTTGTCCCCAAGTGAACCCTTAGCCTGGCTCAATACTCAGAGGAAGACTTTACTCAACATTTAAAAGAACTCAAAAGCAAACTTTACTCAACGTGTTTAAAAGAGATAACTCATAATGTTAAAAAAAGCATTCACTGGCCAAAAAGGCAACTCAAGTCTCGACATTTAACAAAGGAAATGAAAAAGACTCATGAACTACTATTGTATATATATGAAGCCTCTAATACTATGAGGGATTTCGGGACAAGACTCCTGATCATCCTAACAACTGAAATACTGAAAAAATAAAGAAGGGATCCTCCGGAAGCAAGGAGGCTCACCAAACAAATCTTGAACTCGACTGGATCAACAAGTGTTGGTTGATGACCCTGGTTACCTGTATCTGCATCATGAAAGATGCAGGACAAATGGCATCAGTACATGGAATGTACGAGCATGTAAGGGGAAAACTAAAGCATGATATAAGCTTGAACAGGAACTGAAGAAACACTTACCTTGTATCAACTCAAACACAACTCATTTCAATAGAAAGCAGTGATAAAGATGCAATATAAAGAAAAGCTTTTAAAACAATATATAACAACTCAATGTATTGAAAAATACAATATAACTCAGTTTGTATGTAAAATATAAAATAACTCTGTTTGGGAGATTCTCTAACCGACAACCATCACTATGAGCTATGTGATGATACATCGTCTTGTCCACGCTGCCAGAACTGTCTTATACTTTTCTAGGGTATAGAACTCCTCAACTAAGTGGATTCACTAGTCTATGCTAAAAAATAATAAGGAATCATCTAAAAAGTATGACCCTTTCTACCCACATTGGCTACATGGTTTATGGGGGCAGTGAGTTGTTAGAACTCTCCCCCATATCGGTGCTCAATACTACTCCCATAATATAACTTAGCTCATAATGTTTTAAATAAAACATTTCATCTTCCTCAACTTTGAGATTATTACTCAAAAGGCGTTCTTTTAAAAGAGATAGTACTCATGAACTCTTTTGGAAATCGGTGTTTCTTTTTTCTCTAAAATGTAAAAACATTTTTCTGGGGAATACTTAGTTCCCATATATCATTTTAAAGAAAAAGAAACCAACTCTACTCTTCCTCAAACTCAAATTCTTAAGTCTTAAAACAAGTTTAAAAGATTTGTAAAAGGCTTCTTAAGATGACTCGAAGAACTCTCAAGACTTGACTCTAAACTCTTTCCTTGAATTTGAATTATGGATTCAAGGTTTGTGATTCATGTTATGAATGATCTCTTGATGTTTCGAAGTAGTTTGGAGTAGTTAGAATCAATAGGAAGTAAATGTACACTTAAAAAGGACTTAGACGGGTAAAACTACGAAAAAAGGGTTGGGGCAGGCGACCCTGGCGCAGACTTCAGAGAGTCATTTGTGGTGCACTGCTGGCGTGCCACGCCAGACCTGCTGGCGCATCTAGGGCGCACCGCGCCACCCCTTCTCAGATCAATCTGACGAATTTTTCTTCTCATTTTCTGACCCTAATTCGTCTAGAATCGATTCCTTTTCTCAAATTCAACTAGATTCAATTACCCAATACAAGTACACAAGAATCTACTAAAAACAACTCTTAAACTCAATACGATTTCCTCAAGAACTCATCAAACTCATCCTAATTCAAGAACAAAAGCAATACTTCAAGAACACACATCAAGAACTTAAATCTTTCAATCTTTATGGACAAATTCAAATATGTAAATCATGATTGGCGTGTGGGTAAACGAACCCAACACTATGAGAACTTACATACCTCGATTTGGCAAAATAAATCCTCGATTCGCAAGAAACCTCAATCTTTCTTCCTTTTCCTCTTTTCTCTTCTCTTTTAAAACCCTAAGCGTAATTTAGGATTTGTAAAACTGAACTAAATCAGATTTGACCCCAAAATATTACTAAAAATGTTTTAATCTGATTGGGTATGGAAAAGACTAAAATACCCCTCACATTTTCGAGTAACTTTCCTTAATTAAATAGCCTGACTTCAAACGGACATATCTCCCTTGTATGAGCTCAAAAATTAGCAAACTCGGTGGCGTTGGAAAGAGGATTCCAAGACCTTTCATTTGATATCTTATGGGCTAGCTAACTCATCATGTATTGAAAGGTATGATCATTTGAAGTTGATCCAAAACTCATAACTTTTGCATAATTTCAGATTTTGCTATTTCCAATTTACTTCTTTGTATTTTTAGCTCTTTCAAATACTGAGGTGTTACAACTAGATTACAGTATCAGTCTTTAACGATCGATGATTGATACGAAATCCGTACAAAAACATGATTGAATGAGATCGGGTTCAAAATTGAGCTCCTGCAATGGAGAAATGTATTTTTAATGCTTCTAAACTACTGAAATGTATCTACTAATGAGTTATCAAGTGATTATGGGAAATTTTGCAAGCTTCTATAGTGGTGGGAAAATAATTTTGAAGCTTGATTTTTGAAAGAAAATAGAGTAAAAATGAAAGCAATGAGTAGGATGATGATGATTTTACTTGTGAAATAGATAATACCGCTGAAAAATTCGTCGAAATTGGCAAAATTAGTAGCAAAAATGAGCTATTTGGATTTCTTGTTGGAGAGTTTTTCCTTTTCAAATATGGTTTTAATAAAAGAAATATTCCATATATGTTGGAAAAGAGGGGGGGGGGGGGGGG